>PVJC01042439.1:0-14934 GCA_004026665.1 Murina feae
AGCATTTATAGCACTACTATTTGTAATGTCCAAAATCTGAAGCTCCCCCCAAAAAAATGATAAAATGGATTTTTGAAAATATGCAATGCTCACATAGTAAAATGTGAAATGCATAATCTACAGTATGTGAAATGCATAATCTACAACCCCATGTGATATGGATGAATTGCACTGATATAATGTTGAGCAAAAAGTCAGACATAAAAGAGTTATAGTGTATGCTTCCCTTTATATTTATACTAGGGGCCGGTGCACGAAATTCGTGCGTGGGGGGGGGGGGAGATGGGCTGGGGGCCGGTCCCTCAGCCAGACCTACTCTCTCTCCAATATGGAATTCTTGGGGACTCTCACAATCCAGGACCTCTGGTTCTTAACCACAACCTGCCTGCCTGCCCTAACCACTCTGCCTGCCTGCCTGATCCCCCTAACTGTCCTCCCCTGCCAGCCTGGTCACCCCTATTAGCTTTCTTTTTCAATCTTATCTCCTTCACGCACAATTGTATTTGACTTCCTTATTGGCTTCTTCCTCTCACACAATTTTTCTCCTTTATGTAACACTTTTCCTACCGACTCATCATTTATAAACTTTTCTTTCCTCTTTATTTCCTACTTCTGTTCCATCATCATTCTTCCCATTTTTCTACTACCTTCCTTCCCTTCCCACATTCCTTCTTTCCTTTATCTTTACCCCTGCCCACCCTCCCCTTTTCCTTCCTTCCCACCTTAATTTTTTTCTTTACTTCTTCCCTCTGACCTGCTTTGCTCCCTCCCCTATTCCTTCCTTCTTCTCATTCTCCTTTTAAGCTCTACCAGCTCCCCCTTTATAACTTTTCTTCCCTCCCTCTTTTTCTCTCATCCTACCTTTGCCATACATTCTTCTCTACTTACTGCCACTGTTTTAATGCCTATCTATCTACCTGCCTAATTATCCACTATCATTTATCTTTTTTTCTTTTCTGACTCTTACTTTTAAAATCTGTTCCCACTACACAACTATACTTGGTTTTCATTATATGCCCTACAGTTCCCTCATACATCCTCTTTTTTTAATTCTGCGGACCACTGACTCTTTTATAAAGTTCTTTCCTCCATCCTGTTCGACCCCTCCCCCACCTGGTTACTTCCCCCCAAACTCTCCCTGGCTGCTGCTCCCTCCCTCCGCCCCCTGCCCATCTCTCCATCTCCTGGCTCCCGCAGGTTCACACCAGCTCTGAAGGGAGATAGGGCCTCTCACAGGAGACTCCTGCCCCTGTGGCAAAGAAAATGGAGCCAGTGAGAGAGTGGGCCCAGGAGGTAGTATGTGTGTGAGAGAGGGAGCAGCCCGCCTTCCCTCATTAAAGCTTCCATGGTGAGGGGACATTAACCCCCAGCTCAGGGCTCAGCCCCAGCCAGGTGGCAGCTGCTCATTCAGCCCCACACTGCAGCAGCAAAGCAGGAGCACCTCCACCTCTGGACCATCCACCCCTCCATTTAGGGACACCAATGGCATAGCTTCTGTCTCCCCTGGACAGCAGTGCTGGTCCCGCCCATTGGCTTCACCTACAAAGCACCTGATGGCCGGGGCCTCCTGGCCAGCCAGCTGGTCCCTACCCCCAGCTTCCACCTGCAAAGCGCCCCATGGCCAGGGCACAGGCACGGGAGGGTTAAGCCTCAGTGCGTGTGCCCTGGCCATGGGGGCTTTCCAGGCCGCAGCCTCCAGGCCGTTAGGGTGGTCCTGCCCCTTTGGCGCTGGCGCCAGCTTGCTCTTCCTAACCCTGGGGGAGGGGGGGCAGACGGGACAGGCTTACCGGCTGGCTCACTCCTCCCGCCCTGTGCTGTGGCCTGGATCCTGAGGCAGAGATCTTCTCTCTGCTCTGCTGGACCCTGGGGTTGCAGCCTCTGCCATCTTGCCTGGGCTAATTTGCATACAGTTGCTCTGATTGGCTGGTGAGTGGCTTATCTGTCCCGAAGAGATGGTTAATTTCAATATTACGGTTTTATTAGTTTAGATACTAGGGGCCCAGTGCACAAAAATTTGTGCACTTGTGGGGGGGTGAGGGGAGGAGTCCCTCAGCCTGGCCTGTGCCCTCTCGCAGTATGGGACCCCTCGAGGGATGTCCACCTGCTGGTATGCCTGGTGAGGGGCTGATGGCTGTTTGCAGGCTGGCCAAGCCCCCGCAGTGGAGACCCTCACTCCATGGGGATGAGGCCAGCCTGGGTGAGGGTCTGTGGGCCATTTTCAGGCTGCCCACAGCTCTCATTGACCCAAGGTCCCAGTGAGGCTGGATGGAAGCAGGTTTATGGGGTTTATTTATCTTCTATAATTGAAACTTTGTTACCCTGAGCGGAGGCCTAGGCAGGCAAAGGAAGCCTCCTGTTTGCTTCAGCTCCATGGCTTTTATAATTGAAACATTGTTGCTTGAGCAGAGGCCCACCGGCCTAGTCAGGCAGTTGCAACAGAAGCCTCCTGTTTACTCTATCTCCATGGCTGCCGACTGCCATCTTGGCTGGGTTAATTTGCATACAACTGCTCTGATTGGCTG
The DNA here is from genome assembly GCA_004026665.1 of Murina feae. NCBI lineage: Eukaryota > Metazoa > Chordata > Mammalia > Chiroptera > Vespertilionidae > Murina > Murina feae. The sequence continues at coordinate 2,523 of PVJC01042439.1, forward strand.
GGAGGCATGGCTTGGCTGGTGGGCATGGCTTCGGTGTCTTGAAGTGATGGTTAATTTGCATATTACTCTTTTATTCAATTATATATAAAAGCCTTAGCGACCATTACAACCAAACAATCAGAACAACAGGTTGACCAGTCACTATGACGCGCATTGACCACCAGGGGGCAGATGCTCAACACAGGAGCTGCCCCCTGGTGGTCAGTGCACTCCCATAGCCAATCTCTCGCAGTTGGCCAACCTCCTGTGGTCCTCCCCCATGCCAGCCAGCCCCCCTATAGGCCTCAACCACCAGCCAGGCCAAGGGACCCCACCCATGCACGAAGTCGTGTACCAGGCCTCTAGTAAGATTATAAACAGGTAAAACTAATCCATGCTGCTGGAAGTCTAGAGTGACCAGAAAGAAACATGAATATTATGCTTTTTGATCTGGGTGCTGGTAACACAGGAATATTGAGCTTTTGAAAATTCTTATGTCAACGTTTCTGTATGTAAAATTTTTGAAAACGAGATTTATGCATTAGACTCACCAACTGGAGATGCAGGTTACTCATTTGTTAAAGCTACTTGTTACTGCCAGCCGAAGCTATTCCAGGAAGCTCCAGAACTGGTGGAGAAAAGGAAGGTCTGGGGGAGAGTCAGAAGGATACCCCTTCGATGATCACCAGAACACACCTCTGAGATGGGGCAAGAATAAAAAATGGAAGGGGCCAGATGTGCGGGGGAGAGGCTGGTAGAAAGCCTCGGGCACCTGGTGTCTGAAGTCAATTTTGGCCTGAAGGCAAACACTGCCTCCTGTCAGAGGGGCATAGTGCAGACTCTCCAGTCCCGTTCCAGCAGCCACTGTGCAGTCAAATTTATACCCAGATATGGGCTCACCAATGCCAAGTAAGACGTGTCAATGCAATAGCAGGTGGTGATCTTGGTTGATTCTATTTGCAGGACTGATGTTCTATCTTGCAGCTTCACCCATAGGATGCTGAGTCTCTTAAAGGAGGCAGAGTCATAGGATCCCAAAGTTTATAGGGTACAGCATCCTTTATGCCAGAGAGCTTGGGGCTTTCTAAGATGGAACCAACTGTGGTTCTCAGCTCTGTGGCTTAGTCAATGTAACTGCTCCAACAGGAAGGAGCCAAAGGGAAGCTCAGAACAGGTAGTGGTCAAGGAAAGAAACCCAAGACCTCCTGCTGGACTAGACCCAGGTTTTCTTTATGTGAATTTGAACTGGGCATCAAGACAAATTAGAACTACTTAATGGAATAGTATTAAAATGGTTACTGGAATGTTCTCCTCAATGACACTTACCCCCAAGAGTACTCTGGTATGATCTAAGAGCCTTGAAGAGATTTGGATGGAATATATGAATGTCAAAGAGCTTTACACCTTCTGGGAATCTGTAATTAGGGGACAGACCTCCGGTGGAGTGTTCTGCTTACAAGTCTCACCCTAACAGTTTATTACTTAAAATAATAAATTGTGAAAATACATTTAGTTATCTCAACAAAAATCTTAAAAACTTATGTTACCATTCATACCCATGAGCACTATCTCTGGAACTCTTATTGCTTTCTCCAGAAAGGCACTGAGAGGCCTCTATTGTTCTTCAGGTAGATACTATCATAGTTAATTCCCTAATATCTAATTTCCCAGTTTTCACCCTCCTCTCCTCCACCCAGTACTTATCTTGCATTTCCCTCTAATTTCATTGACCAGTGAGTTTCCTGCCAAACATGGTTCAAGACCTCCTAGAAGTATCTTCCTTAAAACCCACTGTCCCATCATGACTCTTCACTTCTCATATCCTCCTTTTGATTCTGAGGGTAATACTAATCAGAGGACACATAGCCCACGTTTCCTAAAGCTTCTCCAACTTGGGGTTTTAAAGGATCATACCAAACTCTTAATTACTCCTCTTTGCTTTTTCTCCCTTCCATGTCCCTGTTCCTGAGAGATCCTGGAAAAGAACAACTTGAAATCAAGGAGCCACTCCCAAGGCATGAGGCTCTCCTAATCTACTAGATCAGTGATTCTCAACCTTTTCATCTCATGGCACACATAAACTGATTACTAAAATTCTGCAGCACACCAAAATATACATTTTTTTTGCCAAGCTGACCAAAAAAAAGTATAATTTTGATTTATTTACACCAGACAGCTATTGTGTTGACTACTGTCAATTTTTATTTAACAATCTAAGGGAAAAGAGGTCAGCGCCCCTGACTAAATTGTCAGATATTGCATGTTTTAAAAATTATTGTAGCAGACCGGTTAAAAATTGCTCAGTTAGTCACAATCCTAGCTTTTAAAAAGAATCACCTAGAACTTTAAAGAAATACTGATGCCTGGGTTCTATCCCACACCAATTAAACCAAACTCCTGGGATGAAGCTATAATTCGAAGTTCTGCAGATGATTCTACAGGCACCCACAGTTGCAAAGAACCCTGGTGAGCCGTGCATGGTAAGCCATGAGCCTTAGCTGAGCATCTGTCTACTGATAGGTGTCAAGCCACAAAGTAATGCCGCTGAGGAGTAGCTTAAGGACTTTCCAACCAAGTTGTTCAAATTCTCCCACTAGCCTCTTCTTTGTCTCCTTTGATTCTCCAACTCTTTAAGGCAGGGCTCCTGGAACTAAAGCAATTTGTGAAAACACAGGAATGCTCTTCGCTTCTTTCATGAACTCCTCTGCAAATTTCTTAGGCATTAGCACTGCAATCATTATTATTCATTCAGAAAGTGTAAATCACCTCATTGCTTTGAGTTAATCATTTCCCATTTTCCCAAGGTGATTCAGAAATTCAGAGCTCACTGACAATGAATAGGCAGGTGTGTGGGCCTGTGAACACACCTTGCTGCTCCATTAATGGCAGAACACACCTGGGGAGGCAACTGACAATAACAACACCACCAATAAAAATCAGCATTTGTCTAATCATGAAAAAATAAAGAGGCCTGTTTCTGAAAACACATTTTGATTTTTCTAGGTTTCAAGCAGTGTTAAAATGCACTATCAGTCCTAACCTTGTTTGCATCAGTCTTCTTTTGAAAAATTGCACATTTTTTCCAAAGCATTGGGTTAGATCATTTAGCAGCTACATGAAAACTGTATCAACAATCATACTCAGGACATAAAATGCACCTGCACATTGAGCTTATTCAACTTTTTAAAATAATTATTACAGTACTAGAGGCCCGATGCACAAAAATTTGTGCACTGGGTGGGAGGGGGGGGTCCCTCAGCCCGGCCTGTGCCCTCTAGCAATCTGGCACCCCTCGGGAGCTGTCCACCTGCTGACTTAGGCCCGCTCCCCAGGGGATCAGGCCTAAGATGACAGCCAGACATTCCTCTGGCAGCCCGGGGGGGCCCTTGAGGGATATCCACTTGCCAGTGGGGAGCAGGCCTAAGCTGTAGTCAAACATCCTTAGCTCTGCTGAGGAGGCGAGAGAGGCTCCCGCCATCCCTGCTGTGCTGGCAGCTGGCAGCCTGGTTTGTGGCTGAGCAGAGCTCTCCCTGTGGAAGCACATTGACCACCAGGGGGCAGCTCCTGCATTGAGCATCTGCCCCCTGGTGGTCAGTTTGTGTCATAGTGACCAGTCATTCCCAGTGGTTCTGCTGTTAGGGTCAATTTGCATATTACCCTTTTATTATATAGGATAGAGGCCTGGTGCATGGGTGGTGCCTGCTGGTTTGCTCTGTAGGGTGTCCCGGATAAGGGTGGGGGTCCTGCTGGGGTGCCTGGCCAGCCTGGGTGATGGCTGTTTGCAGGCTGGCCACAGCCCCTTCAATGTGGGTGTTCCCCTCTCAGGTGCCTGGCCAGCCTGGTGAGAGGCTGATGGCTGTTTTCAGGCTGGCCACATCTCCTTCAGGAAGGGGGGTCCTGCTGGGGTACCTGGCCTGCCTGGGTGAGTGGTTGATGGCTGTTTGCAGGCTGGCCACAGCCCCTTCAGGGAAGGGGGTCCTGCTGGGGTACCTGGACAGCCTGGGTGAGTGGCTGATGGCTGTTTGCAGTGACGCTGGCTGGAAGCTGGTATCTGGGATTTATTTAACTTCTAAAGTTGAAACTTTGTTGCTTTAACCGGAGCCCAGGTCGGGTTGCCCCTGACACCCAGGCTCCCAGTGCTTCCTTGAGCCCAAGGCTAGAAGCAGGTATCTGGGGTTATTTATCTTCTATAATTGAAACTTTGTTGCCTTGAGCAGAGACCACAGCCAGCTTAGGCATTCAGGAACCTTAGCTTCCTCCATTGCCGGGGAAAGCCTCATGCTTGTTCCAGCTCTGTGGCTGCCGGCCGCCATCTTGGCTGGGTTAATTTACATATAGTTGCTCTGATTGATTGGTGGGCGTAGCGATTGGCTGTGAGCATGGCTTAGGTGTAGCAGAGTGACACCAATTTGCATATTACTCTTTTATTAGATTAGAAGATTATTGGCTATATTCCCTGTGCTGTACTTTATATCCCCATAACTATTTTGTAATTAGCAATTTGTACTTCTTAATTCCCCAACCCCCTCCCCTTTGGCAACCACCAGTCCATTCTCTGCAGCTACAAATCTGTTTCTGTAAGTTTACTTGCTTATTTTGTTCTTTAGATTCTACATATAAGTGAAATTATATGATATTTGTCTTTCTCTGTCTGACTTACTTTACTTAGCATAACACCATCTAGGTCCATCCATGCTGTCCCAATGGTAAGATTAAACCCATGCATTTTTCATGTCTGCTAACCCACTGATACACACACAGGAAGGAGTGAGCAACAAAGTAAAATAGAGAGCCATTGAGCCAACAAATATTCATTTTCTAAGAATCCTCACCTTCTGTGATTAACTGCTATCCTCCCCAGCCGTCTCACCTGAGGTTAATTCATTCATTCACTCATTCATACATTCATTCATAAATATTTCTTTGGATGTCTACTATGTGCCAGGTACATGAGTTGGGGATAGACTAATGAATAAAACATAATCTCAGCCCCCAAATCCACAATCTATAACCAATAATATAAACAGATGTCTATGTGATTTGCAAATGCTTTTCCTCTCTTGGCACGTTCTTCTCCCATCTCAATCCTATATAATAAAAGGCTAATATACAAACCAACCAAACAGTAGAACAACCAATTGCTAAGACATGCACTGATCCCCAGGGGGCAGACGCTCAATGTAGAAGCTGCCCCCTGGTGGTCAGTGTGCTCCCACAGGGAGAGCACTGCTCAACCAGAAGCCAGGCTTACAGCTGTCAAGCACAGCAGCACTAGCAGGAGCCTCCCCCCATGTCCACAGCAGGGCTAAGGATGTCTGACTGATGACATGGGAGCGGGCCTAAGCCATCAGTCAGACATCCCCCGAGGGCTCCCAGACTGAGAGAACATGCAGGCCTGGATCAGGGACACCCCCCCTCAAGTGCATGAATTTCATGCACCAGGCCTCTCGTAGGTAATATTGAATGAATAAATAACTGAGTGATAGAGGTATCCATACAGTATTATGAAAACACTGAGGAAAGACACGTAAAGTGACTTCCTGTAAGAGGTGGCTGCTAAATGAAATCGTAAGTTCAAGTTATCCAGACTTGGGATGGTTGGAATCTAGAAGCAGGAGGGCAGCATGCTCTATGCTAGAAAACATATGGCATGATGGTATTGATAGAGGCAAATTGTGAGGTAGAGCATGAGGGAGGACAAGCTGAGGCAGCCAGAATAAGGTCATGGGGGATGGTGGTTGTGGCCAAACCAGACTTAAACCCTCTTTCCCCTTGGTTCCCATCTAAATTTGGGGAGTCCTGGGAGCTAATCTCCAGGAGCTACACATTTGTTCCCAGCATGTGTAATGCTCCCTAAAACGCGAACCACACTGAAAACCCTTCTCTGTTATAAGCACCATTTCCTACCCTGCCCTGTGAGATTCAGTGCAAGGAGGAAAGGGGGAGCTTCCTAGGGACGCTGTCAGGCCTGCTGCTTAATAGTTGTGGAAGGGTTCTGGCCCTTACTACAAATTAGGGGTAAAACACCTTGTGAAATGTGATGGGCCCATCTTTCCTCTTCCCAGCCTCTCCCTAAACCCCAACTCTTCATGTTCAACCTGGGCAGGACTGAGAAGCGTACGTTATCTGATTTCTTCTTATTCCATTGTGTTTTTTAATAGTAATTTCAGTGACTGGATCATTTGCATTCAGTGAGACCAATATCCCATTTAAGGTAATCCCAGACCTTCAGAAAAACCCATTTCTGTCTTAAGATCAGCTGACAGGATTCAGTCATTAATTAATTCACCATTTAAGGAGTAATTTATCTGTGTCAGGCACTATGCTGGAGTCTGGAGATTCAAAGGTGAGTGAGACATTGTCCCTGCCCTCCAGTTCCTCACAGTCTCGTGGAAGAAGCTCCAAGACATGGAAACTGCTTCTGTGGGGACAGTGCTGAGGCCACCGTTAACCTGCCTAAGCCATCGTTTCTCAAAATGTGGTTACCTGTGAACTGCTTGGAAATACGCAACCCTGGGCCCTCTTCCAGACCCACTAGGAGGTGGAGCCAGCAGTCTGGGTCTTACCAGGCCCTGTGGGAGACACAGATGTTCATTTTCATTAGGGATTCTCTAGTCTAAGCTTTACACTGAGATCCCCTAAACCTGTAGGGAGGACCCATCAGTAATGCCAAGCCTTCCTCTCCACAATGCCCCTTCTCTTCTTAGGGAATTACTGAGAATGATAGGAAATGTCAATCTGGAGCCACACTGTCCAAAATACCATTTTATCACATAATGGTAATGCCAGATACTTTCTGGAGTCAGAGATGGGTAGCTTCATGAAGGTCAGTGTAGTATGGACTAGGCTGATCAGGACCATCTCAGTGTCAACATATAAGGAATCAGAGTGGGTCATGTCACCCTGGCCTTGTCTCCCTTCTGCTCCCTGCCACTTAGGACACGAAGGAGAGGGAGGGGACATGATTGGGGGGGAAAGAATCCTATCAGCTGGGCTGTTCAAAAAAAAAGAAGCAGGAGCTGCAGTTATTTCAGTGCGTGGGAATGGAAACTGGATAAACTGAAACAATAAACAACTTGAATGGTAAAAAAAAATAAAGGCCAGCAGGGGAGAGATCAGAATCTGAGCATGTGAGTTGCAAGCCTGAGGTTGTTCTAAACAAATTCAAGCAGATCGCTTGCTTTCTGGAGTTCTAGTAAAATGGGTCTTGCCACCAGCAGACGGTTCAGAGCTCCTGGCCGCAGTTTTCTGGCTTATCGCCATGTGTCATTAGTGACCTATTTTCACTGTGGTGAGATCAACCGTGTCTGCAGGTCCCTGAATCAGCAGTTCCTCCTCACTCACTAGCTCTGGGCTGGCAAAGCTGACACCAGTGTCACAGAAGGTGCCACCCTGCACTTTCCCTGGAGGTGGGGAGAACACCAACCATTTTGTTGTAAAGATGTCAGCTCTGGCCTGGGGCTGTCCTGAGAGCCCAGCTGTCCTGTCTCCTCCAAATACCAAGCTGCTGAACTTGCTATTATCTTGGACTAATAATTAATCAGAACTAAAAATAGCCCCAAACTTCCTGGGCTTCGCTTAAATCCTACCAAGGTGGGAAAGGCAGTTTTAAAAAATCTAACTGCAAAACCATATTTTGTAAGATTTTATACCAAAATATGAAAATACCATAATTACCCAACATGCCAGTTTGGGAGACAATTCACAATCAATCTGGCTCTCTCTAAAAAAAAAATAAATAAATAAATAATAATAATAATGATGATGCAACCTTTTGAACTGCACATTGATTTGAGTTTATAAATTCTTGATGCATTTTAAAAACATCCAGGAATTGTACTCAGAATTGTCTTCTAAGAATACCCACAAATTCACCAGGGGAAAAAACAAGCCATTGGTTTAAAGATCTACAAACGCCAGTTGCCAGGCAGATTAGACAATAAGCAGAGTTCCACAAGAGGGCGCTCGCCCCACTATTCCTTCAACCTAAGCGGTTTCCCAGGCAGTTGGCTGCCCTTTGCTTTGCCCTGTACAGTGTCGGGAAAATGCTGCTTCTTTGATAGCTTACTGGTTGAGGTCATCAAGCAAATGTTCTCTCTCCAACATCAGAGAAGCAACTTCAAATGAAGGAAAACTGGGCAAAACATTAAACACAATAGGGAAATAAATACATCTAGATTGACTTCACTCCGGAGTGACCTATCTTTGTGTGTTCATTTTCTTAATACGTTAATAATAAGAATACCGTAAGATGAAATGAGCACAATAAGATGAAATGAGCACTGGCCAGCGTGGCTCAGTTGCCTCCCACACCAAAAGGTGGCAGGTTTGATTCCCAGTCGGGGCACAAACCCGGGATGACAGTTCCATCCCTGTTCTGGACATGTGGGAGAGACAATTAATGTCTCCACCACCCCCACCCTCCCCCTTTCTCCCTCCTCTCTCTAAAATCAATTTTTTTAAAAGATGAAATGAAAGTACATTTATCACAATGATCTGTGTCTAGCCTAAAGTCAGAAATAGGCCTGCCACCAACCAAACAATGACAATTGGCACTACCAGGTGTCTTTCCGGAGGCCCTCCGCCCTCATTCCCATTTCTCTCCTTCCTCTAGGCACAGCGTCACCGCACACATAAGCAGCCCCACTCGCTAAACCGCAGGCCATTTCTTCATGCTCTGGATCTCACGGCCTCCAGTCATACTCCCTCTGTCCCAGTTCAGAACTGATTTATCTTACCTCCTGAAAGATAGTCAGAAAGGACTCACTGGCGAACAAAGGAATAGATCTGCTCTGTCTATGCACAACTAAATTAGAACAAGGGAGTTACAACTGTGTAAGATGAGTGACTGGGATTCAATATCATCTCATCTAGAAAAGAAAACAAACCAGTGTCAGTTCTACTCCGTAAGTTATTCTTGGTCTAAAATAAAATAATGTTATGTGAAACTATCTGTGGGTTATAAGGAGCTATATAAACATAGTGAGTACCCATCTCTGGAGCTGTTCAAGCATGAATAGACTGACAGGGGTAGTCAAGAGAGGGAGGAAGCATTGAATTAGGTTATATTATTATTACAAATTTCTATTGCTCTAGCAAACAGAGTATCACTGTTTCTTCTCAAAGAGAAATATATGATCCTATGAACCTGTCTGCTGTTGTATTTGCCCAATGTTATGGACTAAATGTTTGTGTCCTTCCAAAATTCATGTCAAAACTGCCCATAATGTGATGATATTCAGGGGCCTTTGGGAGGTATAAGGATTAAAGGCAGTCATGAATGAGATAAGTGCCTTTATAAAAGTCACGAGAGAGGCTACTGCTCTCTGCTCTCTATGACGCAAAGTTCAATGAGAATTTGACAGTCTACGACTCAGAAAAGGGTTCTCACCAGACTCAACCATGCTGGCACCCCCACATAGAATTTTTGGCCTCCAGACTGTGAGAAATAAGTGTCTGTTTTTTATAAGCCACCCAAACTATGCCGTTTGTTACAGCAGCTTGAATGGACTAAGACATCCAAATTGGCCTTGACCCAGAAAAATGCTCCCAAAGATAAACATTTAGAAAGTCTTTGCAAAGACTTTCCTGTGAGAAATGTTTATCATAGACTTATGAAAATTGGAAATTCTAAATATCCCACACTGAGATGTTTAATTAAATCTCTGTATATAATGAATTACATCCATTAAAATAATATGGAACATGTAATGATATAAGAGTCCATAATGAGGAATTAACAGAGAAAATAATAAATCATCAAGCAACATGTATAGTAGTCAGACATTCAAACCTTAGCACACATGCCCACACTCACCACAATGCATGTACCATGCCTACTGAAGAGTCCAGAGAATGCATATCAACAAGCATGTTTGAAATCTAAGAATGTTGGAATTATGGATTTTGTTGTTGTTGTTTTGTTAATCCTCATCTGAGGATATTTTTTCTTTTGATTTTTTAAGAGAGGGGGAACTGGTACAAAGTGCACCCTGGGGTGGGACATTGCAAGGAGATTTTTTAAGAGGGACAGAAGGGGATAGAGACAGAGAAACATGCATATGAGAGAGATATATCAATTGGTTGCCTCCCACACACATCCCAACCAGGGCGAGGGATTGCACCTGCAACTCAGGTATGTGCTCTTGACCAGGAATCAAACCTATCACCCTTAGCAACACCAGCCAGGGCAGAATTATGTATTATTTTTAATTTATGTTTTGGTTTTTACTTATTATCTACTGTCCTATAAGGAACATGTTATTTGGGAAATATGAAAAAATAACAATTATCTATAAAATAATAATAATTCTGAGCTCTAGAGAGACAATTTTGAGGCCAGAGATTCTTTGAAGACACTCAGCACTGCTATGGAGGAAGAGATACCTGGGCCAAGTGCTGGGCCCACTGGGGCTCTTACCTGAGATGACCCAGGCCCTGGTCTGAGACTTTTGTTCAGCCAATTCTATGGTGTTTGCTTATCAGATGAGGCCTGAGTCAAAGAGAGACAGGGAGTTTGCCTCTGAGATCTGTGTGGAAGAAGAAATAACACCAAAACCTAATAAATTTTCAGTCTCAAGCCAATGGTTGCCCACTGGGCAACTTAGCAACATGATTCTGTAAAAGGAAGAGGGTCCCCTAGAATACAACACAGGTGTGACTCCTAGTTCACTGCTTTTGACACAGACTGGGTAAGAAGCACAAAGAATAAGAGAAGATCTGTGGTAGTTGGCACAGAAATAAACACTGTGCATCTTGAAAAATCTCATCCCCTCCCCAGAACTATCAAAAATATTTTAATGCATTTTTTCCTGCTCTGTGTAGTCAGTCAACCTGTAATGAGTGCTGAAGACTACAGCTTACATCATTAAAATTCTAGCAGGTATACCAGGCTTGGAAGTGCATGCCCAATCTCTGCATTTGAATAGTTGATTTAACATTGTTCTACCCTGTATAGTCTAGTTAGAGCTCAGGTCTAATGGAGCCTAGGAGCCGGTTTTATTCCTGTATAGGCTCGTTAGTGCTCAGAGAGCTTACCCCAGAGCCACAAAACTCTCCTCCTAAGCCCTTAACCTAGATATGTCACAACGAGCAGGAGGCATCATAACTCCTGGGGAAAATGACCCTAAATCCTCGTGCTACTGAGACAGTAGCCCTGTGTTCCTATAAACGGGAAGCCGCTGGTGGGATGCTGTGGGAGTGGGCAGAGGAGGCTGGGAGTAAGGCTTCATCTGGCAAAACGATGCAGAGCAGGAAAGGTAAATTGCCAAATAGGAAAGGTAAGATGATGACTTCTGACTGGCTCTGTGGCTGATAGCGGGCTGGATGGGGACTGAAGACTTGTGGCCTGTGGCTTTCCAGACACAGGAAAAGGTAGAAATGGCCAAGGAAATCCCTAGAAGATGAGAGTGGCAGAGGCAGAGAGATTTTTCTACTCCTCTTCAAAGTAGTAGCTTTCCTCCTTTCCTTCTCTGTGCTCCCATACCGTCTGTTGCTTCTATCAAAGTACTTGTCACCCCATGTCCCTCTTGCCTATTTGTTTACATCCCTCTTGACCTGGGCCAAAGCCATGCTTAGTTTGTCCATGATGCCAAATCAACTGGTATCCTCAAGCTTAGCCCACTGCAGGCTTGTAGTAGATGCTTAATAAATATGTCATAAATGTGAGTGAATGCATGATCTAAGATCAGCCCTGTGAAATGAGCAGCAAAGTGTAATTGGGATGGGCCTGGCACAGAACTTACAGAGGATCAAGATTAGCCCAGTAGGTGAACTTCAGGGACAGATTTTATTTTTTTTTAATATCTTTATTGTTCAGATTACAGTTGTTCCTCTTTTTTCCCCCATAGCTCCCCTCCTCCCAGTTCCCACCCCACCCTCTGTCCCCATCCCCGCCCCCCGTCCTCATCCATAGGTGTACGATCATTGTCCATTCTCTTACCGCACCCCCAACACCTTTTACCCCGAAAATTGTCAGTCCACTCCCTTTCTATGCCTCTGATTCGATTCTATTCACCAGTTTATTCTGTTCATCAGATTTCTTATTCACTTGATTTTTAGATTCATTGTTAATAGATATGTATTTGTTGTTCATAATTTTTTATCTTTATTTTTTCTTCATCCTCTTCTCAAAGGATACCTTTCAGTATTTCATATAATACTGGTTGGGTGGTGATGAACTCCTTTAGCTTTTTCTTGTCTGTGAAGCTCTTTATCCGACCCTCAATTCTGAATGATAGCTTTGCTGGGTAAAGTAATTTTGGCTGTAGGTTCTTGCTGTTCATCACTTTGAATATTTCTTGCCACTCCCTTCTGGCCTGCAAAGTTTCTGTTGAGAAATCAGCTGACAGTCATATGGGTGCCCCCTTGTAGGTAACTAACTGCTTTTCTCTTGCAGCTTTTAAGATTCTCTCCTTGTCTTTTGCTCTTGGCA
>PVJC01042440.1:0-14934 GCA_004026665.1 Murina feae
ACGCCAATCAGAAAGGACATATGCATCCCTATGTTCATAGCAGCACAATTTACCATAGCAAAAATTTGGAAACAGCCTAAGTGCCCATCAACAGATGAATGGATTAGAAAGCTGTGGTACATCTACACAATGGAATACTATGCTGCTGTAAAAAGGAAGGAGTTCTTAGCATTTGCAGGCGTATGGATGGAGTTGGAGAGCATAATGCTAAGTGAAATAAGCCAGTCAATGAAAGAAAAATACCACATGTCCTCACTCATCTATGGATAATAATAACCATTATAAACTGGTGAACAAAAATAGATTCAGAGGCAGAACAACATCAAACAGACTGTCAAATTACAGCAACAAGGACAGGGACATGGGGGGGTGGGGTAACAGAACAGACATGGGACTTTTGTGTATGCATTTAAGCATAACCAATGGACACAAAACACTGGGGGGTAGGGGAGGCGGGGGGAAGGGCAGGGGGAAAAAGAGATATATGTACTAATCTTTGTAAAGCTCTATGTAATAATAATTTTAAAAAAATTAAAAAAAGTATAACTCACCAAAAAAAAAAAAAAAGTCAACTGGAGATTTTCACAGCCTGAAGATATACTGTTGTTGATATACTTCATTCCTTTCACAATCCAATCAATTTATCTATAGAGTTAAGATCAAGGTTTGGTATTATAATGTGATGAATCAGAAAAGAATGTTTTAAACCCAAATGGAACCCAAGAAATCTAGTCCAGTAGTTTCAATGAGCTCTCTCAGGATCAATTGAGGGGATGTGGATGTAGAATTGAAGGGCAATAACCCAGGCATTTCACCCCTACTTTAACAAGAGCAGTTTGGTTTTTAATCTTTGTTAGATAATAAGCTTCTCCTGAGGCCCCATTTGAATAAACTGTTCCACATTTATAACAACTTATAAGTTATTGCTCTGATTTAACTCACTCATTTTTCAGATTCGAAATATGGGTCTAGTTTAGGGAACAGACTTGCTCAAGCCTGCATAGCTCATTAGGGATAAGTTAAAATTTAAAAAAAAAAAATTAACGTGTGCGGCAAAATATCAGACATATGTCATAGCAATATCTTTACTGATACGGCCTCTAGGACAATGGAAACTAAGGATAACATAAACAAACGGGACTACATCAAAATAAAAAGCTTCTATATCACAAAATAAACCATCAACAAAACAAGAGAGTGCACTGCATAGGAAAAGATATTTGACAATGTTACATCCGAGTTTAATCTTCAAAATTTATAGGGAACTCATTCAACTTAACAAAAGGAAGATAAATAATCTAATAAAAAATAGGCAACGGACCTAAATAGATACTTTTGGAAAGTGAAGGCCAAAAGACATATGAAAACATGCTCAAAGTCACTAATCATCTGAGAGATGGAAATCAAAACAACAATGAGATATCATCTCACACCTGTCAGAATGGCTATCATCAACAAATCAACAAATGACAAGTGCTGGAGAGGATGCAGAGAAAAAGGAACCCTCGTTCACTGCTGGTGGGAATGCAGACTGGTGCAGCCTCTGTGGAAAACAGTATAGTTTCCTCAAAAACTTAAAAATGGAACTCCTATCTGATCCAGTAACCCCACTTCTAGGAATATATTACAAGAAATCAGAAACACCAATCAGAAAGGATATATGGATCCCTATGTTCATGGCAGCACAATTTACCATAGCTAAGATTTGATAACAGCCTAAGTGCCCATCAGCAGATGAATGGATTAAAAAACAGTGGTACATCTACACAATGGAATACTATGCTGCTATAAAAAGAAAAACCCTTACCATTTGCAATAGCATGGATGGAACTGGAGAGCCTTATGCTAAGCAAAATATGCCAGTCATAGAAAGGTAAGTATCACATGATCTCACTCATTTGTGGAATCTAATGAACAACATAAACTGATGAACAAAAACAGATCCAGAGACAGAGAAGTATCAAACAGACTGTCAAATGTTAGAGGGAAGACAGGGGAAAGAGGGGGGTTGAGAGATTAACCAAAGGACTTGTAAGCATGCATATAAACATAAGCAATGGACATAGTGGGGGGAGGAGAGGAAGGGCATGTGCTGGGTGGGGGAGTGGCCGAGGAGAGGTCAATGGGGGGAAAAGGAGACATATGTAATACTTTAAACAATAAGGAATTTAAATTAAAAAAAACAAAAATAAAAAATAGAAAATGAATATGATGGGGAAAATAATAAAGGGTATGGTTAATGACTGCAAAAAAAATTGTGCCATGTATTATTCTACATTTTAAAGCTCTCTTTTCCCCACAGTACAGAGGTATTTTATTTTTTTCATACTCATCATGTCATGAATTCAGAGGGAATGGGTTCTAGCAGCTCAGGTTCCTTTCCCTTGGTTCTCACAAAGCATGCTTCTCTGGGCATAGCAGGCTGACACTTCAGTTAAACCCAGTACCTTTCTCTTTGGCTTCCTTCTTTTTCTAATAATTTTCCTTCACATATTTCAGTAAGCTACCTCAGCTCTTAGAGTGATTAACATGCTCAATATTTATATTAATTCTCTTGCCCTTAACTGGTTTATAGAAAATGTACATGCATGCTGGGAGACGTTATAGATTCTTCCCGTTTTGCCATGGAAACATTTGTGGGGCATTCCTTTTTGAACAGTGCCCATTCCCTTGATGTCTACAATATCACCTTTCTTGTAGATTTGCATGTATGCAGCCAAAGGAACAAGTCTATGTTTTCTAAAAGACCTGTAGAATATATACTGGGTGCCTCTCTTTCCCTTTGTCTTCTTTTGGTGAATGACTACTAGAAGATAGTGGTTCCAGCTGAAAGGCTAAACTTTTTATCTTTAAAGTTAGCAAGCAACTGAAAGCTACTAATATATTTTAATCTTCTTATATATTGTGACCATAATGTTTCTACTACATTACAGTGATATGTATTATATTTTTATTTGTCTGTGCTCATTATTTGTTCCTTTTGGTTTGTCTATTAGTTGTACAGAGCTAATGATATCATTGTTATTTACAGAAAAAATATGAGGCTCAGTAAATGGCTGAACTTAAAGCTATAAACTATTTTCTTGATTTTTACTCCAGTGTACTTATTCTATACCTGAAAGTATATCTGGATGTCTTTCCTGTTTTAATTAGGTATAAGCATCAATAATGTTTCCTTCCAATAACATTTTGTATGATATTCTTTCTAAAATTGCATTTATCTCTATATTTTACTTAGAACAAAATTATTCATGAACTTGCTGGAAATTCCAAAACCTATTGTCCCTGCAGTGAGCTAACTTACAGGTAATATTCCTGCTTGTTTGAAGAGATTGAGAAAAAATATTTTCAAACATAGACAAATATCAAAGACCTATTATTGTTGATAAATGAGAAAAAACAAATTTAGATATCTTCTCCAAAAGGTTCAAAACAGAATCTATAAAAAATTTCAAGCACTTTTTCCATAACATTGGTAATAATCTCAGATTCATTTTATTAATCACAGGTTCTACTAAAATGTAGCATTACTACTACCTTCACTATTGAGGACACTTATGTTCCCCTTGTCTTTAGATGGTGATTTGGAGGTGCTTCACATGCCTCTTCATTTGCAAGTGTAATTGATTATTGAAAGTATTATAGCCCCTAACAATATTGACAATTTTCCTAAGGAAAATATCACTTTTGGTTTATTTTAAAACTACAATCTTCACCCAACATATATATGAGGGTGTACACAAACACATGCTCTCTATATATATTAGAAAAATCAATGATGAGAGAGAATCATTGATCTGCTGCCTCCTGAAAGCCTCACACTGGGGCTCAAGCTCACAATTCGGGCATGTGCCCTGACTGGGAATTGAACCATGACCTCAATGCTCAACTTAGCCATGCTGGCCGGGCACAAACACACACTCTTTGTCTTTGTCTACCTCTCTGACCCTCAAGTAATATTTGGATAGTCTTTAATTTTATTTTCCATTTATTGTGATGGAAAGTGAATGCTGCTATATGTATGAAAGAAAATTGTAATCTGTAATTCTCTATTTAAATACACTGAATCATTATTATTGCATTGTAATAATACTAGCAGCTCCAAGATAGTTTAAGATAACAATAAGGCATGTCCTTTCACTTGCAGAACTAATCAATCATACCAATTTCTTAGTACACCTTATAATATAGCTCATTTTGCAGCTTTATTATCAACTTACTAAATTTTTCAGTTATAAAATCCACTAATTTTCCATTGAAATTTCATTGCTCTATGGTTAATCTTGTCTTAAGGTTTACTAGAATCTAAAATAAAGATTCTTCCCTAATTTCCATTGCCTTAAATTGTTTAAATTTCATAACAGAAAGATACCTTGAAGAATAACTATTCCAAGTTCTTTTGCCTGATGACAGAAAATGACATGTCTTAGAAAGCACAGTGACAAAATTTGTTTAGATGCTTATCTTTAAATTACCAACCCAACCTTCTCTTAAAAAATATTTATTGTTGAAAGTATCACATATGTCCCCCTTTTTTCACCATTGACCCCTTGTAGTCCACCTCCAGCCCCAAGCCTCCACCAGCCTATTGTCTGTGTCCATAGATTATGCATATATGCATGCAAATTCTTTGGTTGATCTCTTTCCACCCCACTACCTCTGCCTTCCCTCTGAGATTCCACAGTCTGTTCCATGCTTCTATGTTTCTGGATCTATTTTGTTCATTAGTTTATTTTGTTCATTAGATTCTACATATGTGTGAGATCATGTGATACTTCACTTCCTCTGATTGGCTTATTTTTCTTAGCATAATACTCTCCGGGTGCCTCCATTGCTGTCTCATGAGTAAGAGAACCTTATTTTTTATTGCTGCATAGTGTTCCATGGTGATCACTATAAATGTACCACAGCTTTCTTATCCACTCATCTACTGATTGGGCACTCGGACTGTTTCCTGATCTTAGCTATTGTAAATCACTCTGCTACGAACATAGGAGTACATATATTCTTTCTGATTGGTGTTTCAGGTTTCTTAGAATATATTCTTAGGAGTTGAATCACTGGGTCAAATGGTAGTTCCATATTTAATTTTTTGAGGAAACTCCATACTGTTTTCCCAGCCTATTTTTTTAAGTCCAAGCACAAAACATAAAAGTGCTATTTTCCCAGGAGAAAACCTCTTCAAATAAAAACAGCTTTATCTCTAATTTATCTCCCAGGCTTATTTTCCAAAGGTTTGTACACCTATAAGGCAAAGAGAATTTTCCCATAAGTGCCACACAATACCATGCCAACATGGTGGTATAAAATATAGTAGCTGTAACATTCCATTCTATCAGCAGATTTTGTATAATAAGAAACACAAACTCATGGCTCTTCTGCTCTCCCATTCAATTATGAATGCACTAAAATAGCAATGCAAATATTATGGAGATTCCCCTAAGAGCTACTTCAGTTATTATTTTTATGGCATATATAGGCCTAAAGTATTTTATACTACACATTTAAAAATAGAATTACAAAAAGTGAACTTTGGGAAACAATTCCATGTGAAAACCTATTGAAATTATAAGACAAGGTCTTCATGAAAAGTGCAGTTTTTTAAGTCATTATTCATCAAAAAACAAAATGTACTTAATGGTTTTATCCATAGTAAACATGACCAATAGTCATCCAAAGGATATTCTTAATGAATTTAATTTATTACATTTTTGGAGAAAATTATGAAGAGTGGTCAATGAAAACACTTTTCTCCTCCCCCTGAACAAAAGCCCTATTCCTTCTTCCAAACTTGGTAATAAAATACACCTATGACTGTGCGTTTTTCTAAAGATCATAAAAAGGAGGGGACATAGCAAAGTCAACTATCAACATAATGAAAAGACAGCCACTGGATGGGAAAAGATATTCGCCAGTACATCTGATAAGGGATTAATACCCAAAATTTATGGAGAACTTACACAAGTTAACACCAAAACCCCCCACACAAAATTACATTAAAAAATGGGCAGAGAACCTGAATATACACTTTTCCAAAGTGGAGATACAGAGGCCCATAGACATATAAAAATCCTCAACATCATTAATCATCAGAGAGATGCAAATCAAAACTACAATGAGATATTACCTCACACCTGTCAGAATGGCTGTTATCAACAAATCAATAAACCACAAGTGTTGGCAAGGATGTGGAGAAAAATGAACCCTCATGCACTGTTGGTAGGAATGCAGATTGGTGTAGCCACTGTGGAAAGCAGTATGGGATTACCTCAAAAAATTAAAAATGGAACTGCCTCATGACCCAGCAATTCCACTTCTGGGAATGTATCCAAAGAAACCTGAAACACTAATTTGAAAGAATATATGCATTCCTATGTTCATTGCAATACGATTTGCAACACCTAAGATTTGGAAACAGCCCAAGTGTCCATTATTAGATGAGTGGATTAAATAAATAAATAAATAAAAGCTATGGTACATTTACACAATAGAATATTACTCGGCCATAAAAAGGAAGGAAATCTTACCCTTTGTGACAGCATGGATGGACCTGCAGAGCATTATGATAAGTGAAATAAGCCAGTCAGAGAAAGACAAATGCCATATGATTTCACTCATATGTGGAATCCAATGAACAAAATGACAAGCAAAATTGAGACAGACTCTTTTATAAAGTGCTGGCTGATAGATGTCAGAGTTGGGTTGGGGAGCTGGGTGAGGGATTGAGAAAAAACAATAAAACAAGGGAGAAAAAATCATGGACATGGACACCAGTGTGGTGATTGCCAGAAGGAGGGAGATGGGGAAAGTAGAGGCAGGTATAGGGGGGATAAATGGTGATGGAAGGAGGGTTGGCATGGGGTGCTGAACACACAATACAGTGTACAGATGATGTATTGTGGAATTGTCCACCTGCAATTGGTATAATTTTGTTAACTAGTGTCAGCACAATAAATTCAATAAAAAGGAAGAAAGTACAATTAAAATGAGAGGAAATCTGAACTTCCATTTGAAATTTTTGCAAGGGATCTTTAGCATTCTCACTGTAAGCCTATTAGAAATGTGAAAAGGAGCACCTTGAATGCTAGACTCTACTATCCAAAACAATGTATTTCTTAGTCACCCAGGTTTTATTCATGTATAACGGACAAATAAAATTGTATGTATTTAAAGTGTACAACCTGATTATTTGACATGTATGTACACTGTGAGATAATTACCACAATCTGGATAATGAACACCTCTATCACTGCACATACTAATCTTTTTTTAATTAGGAGACCACTTGAAATCTCTTTTAGCAAATTTCATGTATGCAATACATTATTACTAATTAGTGACCATGCTGTATATTAGATCCTAGGATTTATTTATCTCATAACTTAAAACTTCTATTTTTTGACCTACATCTCTCCATTTCTCCCACTCTCAGGCCTTGTAACCATCATACTATTCTCTATTCCTATGAACTCACCTTTATTTTTTGCTTATTTTTCCTTAGATTCTACACATAAGTAAGATTATATAGTATTTTTATTTCTCTGCCTGGCTTGCTGGCTTATTTCATTTAGCATAATATCTTCCAGGTTCAACAATGCAGCAACAAAATGGCAAGATTTCCTTCTTTCTCGTGGTCAAATAATATGCCTATGTGTGTGTGTATATATATATAAATTTGTGCACTGGAAGGGGTGTCCCTCAGCCCGGCCTGTGCCCTCTCGCAGTCTGGGACCCGCTCGGGGGATAGCTACCTATTGGCGTGCCTGGCCAGCCTGAGTGAGGGGCTGATGGCAGTTTGCAGGCTGGCCAAGCCCGCCCCACCCCTGCTGCTGCTGCTTGCCCCGCCCCCACAGATGTTTTTAAATCACTGTAATTAACTGGAATGGACACCATGAATCACAGGCATAAAAGCTAAATGGGCTTTGTTTTAACTATGTCATTTATTTAAAAGGGTCACAGGAGAATGTAACGCACAGAAATGTTCTCGCGTGCTTCCCTGCTTGCTTTTGCCTGGAAAGTGCAGGCACACCCCCCACACCCCTCCCATGCTCACTCTGTCTCTCATGTGCACACACACACACATGCCCCGCCCATGTTCTGTATCTCTCATGTGCACACACACACCTCCGATCCTCTCTGTCCCTCTCACGTGGGCTGCACACATGCTCAGTGGCTGCCCCACGTGGTCTGGGCTAGAAGGAGAAAGAGGATCTAGTCGTGCAGAGGCCGTGGCAGAGGCCTCAGGGCAGGGGGGATCTCAGTGGAAGGCACAGAGGGTGCACGGGACCCTTCTGCTCTGATCACCATGGCCTCAACCCCTCCCCCATGAAATACGTGGGGGACAGATGCATCCTTTGTCGGCTTCAGACTCCCACTTTGCTCCCGGGAATGCCCTTTTCCTTGGGCACAGTCTTCCCCAGTTTTAGGGAGCAGGGAGGAGGCGGGTCAGGCCTGGTGAGGAGGGCAGAGGTGCTTAGAGAGGCGTTGAAAGGTCTCCCGGGCCAAACACCTATTCCCGCCCCTCCCCAGCCTGCACCCAAAACACGTGGGGTCCAGGCCTGCGGCCTATGCAAGGTTCCTGGGAGTGAGGAGGGATAGGCCAGTGAGTCTGCAGCAGCAGGCGTGGGCTTTCCCAGGTTCTCTGACCCAACCCGCCTCGCCCTCCCAGTACAGCCCTGCAGTCATCCACGGCCACCCTGTCCTTCCAGGAAAGCCCACCCCCACGTGTCCTCGCTGCTGCAGGAGGAGCAGAGCTCTGGGGCCCATGGGGTGCCTACCTACAACCCAGCCAGAGCCCCTCCCAGGCCGCTAACGCACATCTTAGTGGCGGTGAGCAGGAGTAGAGGGAAACAGCGTGGCGCCAGGTGCCCTCGAGCTCACAGGTGCCTGTCACAGAGTGGTCAGGACCCCCGTGCAGCTCATGTGGACAGACAGCTCAGTTAGCTTCTCTGGTTGTCATGGGAACGGAGCGCAGAACCCAGTTACCACACTTCCCTCCATGCCCATCTACCGGGAAGGAAATGTGGAGGCCACAATCACATGGTTATGTGCACCGTCTCCTGTAGCTGCTCTCCCACGCGTGTTGCCAGCATCAAAGCATGTGTGTGTGTTTTACAGTAATGATTCACCTAATAGCCCGCCAAGGGCACCCACCACTGCGGGAACAGCAGAGGAAGCCGTCTGTGCTTTGCATTCGGCTCCTGCACCAGGAGCTGCTCTCCGAGCAGCTGAACAATGGGGTGGTTTCCAGGCAGGGATCCTGGTAATTAGAGAGAAGAGGCCTCAGGTGACTACAGGAAAGGCTCCTTCATTTGACCCCGCTTCACACGGTCCAATTTTCAATAAAACCAGGCACTTTAGCGCCATCCTCAAAGAAATCACTCAGAGCCATAATCCCTGGGCTTCCAGCTCATTCAGTCCCAGGCCTTCCTCCTGGGCTGCTTACATCCACCCCATGCCAGCCTGCCCACCTCGGCCGCAGGCCCTGCCCTCCTCGCCCCTGGTCCCACCAGCCCTGCTGACCCCACCACCCAATGCTGCCAACACCGCACCCGGCACTGCCCTCCATTTTGACTGGGTTGATTTGCATACAGTCGCTCTGATTGGCTGGCCGGTGTGGCTTGGCTGGTGGGCGTGGCTTAGGTGTCCCAGAGAGACAGTTAATTTCCATATTACTCTTTTATTAGAGTAGATAATTATCTTTATTCATCAGTCAATGGACATTTGGATTGTTTTTGTATCATGGATATGGTGAATAATACTGCAGTGAACAAGGGAATGCAGATATCTCTTTGACATAGTGAATTAATTTCCTTTATATATATACATGTGAGATAGTTGGACCATATAATTTTATTTTTAATTTTTGGAGGAACATACATATTTTTTTCATAATAACTATACCAATTTATATTTCCATCAACAATACACAAGGGTTCACTCTTTTGTGCATCCTCACCAGCACTTAGTTCATGACTTTTTGCTCATAGCTGTCTAAAAAGGTGTGAGGTGATACCTCATTGTGGTTTAGAATTCCTCTCCCCTAATGAGTAAGATTTTGAACACATTTTCATGTACTTATTGGCCATTTGTATGACTTTTTTAGAAAAATGCCTATTCAGGTCCTTTCCCATTTTAAATTGGATTATTTGTTTTGTGCTTTTTTTATTGTTGGCTTTTGTTTCTGCTATTGAATCATATAAGTTCCTTATATATGCTGTATATTTATCCCATATCAAATATATGGTTTGCAAATATTGTCTTCCATTTTTGTAAATGGCCTTTTTATTTTGCTGATGGCTTCTTTTGATGTTCATAAAATTTTTAGTTTGATACAGTTCCAGTTGCTTACTTTTGCATTTATTCAGTGAACTTTTGGTGTCATATGCAAAAAGCTATTACCAAAATTATGTCAAAGAGTTCTTTGTCTTCTATGTATTCTTCTAGGAGCTTTATAGTTTAAAGTCTTACATTTATATCTTAATTTGCCTGGCTGATGTGGCTCAGTGGTTGAGCATTGACCTATGAAACAGGAGGCCATGGTTCAGTTCCTGATTAGGATACATGCCAGGGTTGCAGGCAGGAGGCAGCCAATCAATGATTCTCTCTAATCATTGATATTTCTATATTTTTCTTCCTCTCTCTTCCTCTCGGAAATCAATAAAAATAT
Source organism: Murina feae (assembly GCA_004026665.1). Taxonomy (NCBI): domain Eukaryota; kingdom Metazoa; phylum Chordata; class Mammalia; order Chiroptera; family Vespertilionidae; genus Murina; species Murina feae. The sequence goes on from PVJC01042440.1 coordinate 10,670, forward strand.
TTTTAATATTGAACTTAATTTGAGTTAATATTTGTGAGTGGTGTAAGATACAAGTCTAATTTCATTCTTTTTTTGCAGTGGCAATCAAGTTTTCCCAGCACCATTTATTGAAGAGAATATCTTTTTCCCATTGGATGTTATTGGCTCCTTTGTCATAAATTATTTGACTATAGTTAAGCCAGGTAGCTCAGTTGTTAGAGCATCATTCCAAAATGCCAAGGTGTTGCAGGTTCAATTCCCCATCAGGACATATACAAGAATCAACAAATGGTAACTTCCTGTCAATATGGTGGTAGGTAAATGCAGTACCCGCTTCCTTCCACAATCACATCAAAATTTCAACTAAACTACAGAACAACCATCATTCAGAACTACCTGAGACTGAGCTAGAAGTAAGTCATACAACTACAAAATTGAAGAAGAAGCTGCATGAAGACTGATAGGAAAGGAATAAACACAGAGCTGGTCCCATATCCACAGTGGTGAATAAAAATGGGGAGGGCAAGTACCAGAGTTGCGGGTTCCATCCAGGGACCCTGTGGGAGGTAACCAATTGATGTGTGTGTGTGTGTTTCCTCCTCCCTTCCTCCTTTCCACTCTCCCCAGAAATCAATGGAAAAAATATCCTCGGGAAAAAAAAATCCTCAGGTGAGGTTAACAAAAATAAAAAGGTTATTGGAGGGTTTGAAAATGGTGGCTGGCAGGACGGAGGTGAAGGATAGGGAGTGAGTGAGTGAGGGGATGAAAGGAGAGTGTGTGGAGGTGTGTGGTGTGTGTGTGAGAGAGTGAAGGATAGTTAAATCCTGCAGGAGCAGCAGAGGCTGGCAGAGGAGGCTCTCTGGGACAGGGAGAGACTTCCACCACTGCGAATACTCCCAGGACTACAGGACTCAGGCACAGAGCCCAGGCCATCTTGAAGGGGAGAGCGGCCCCTTCTAGGAACTCATCAGCACCACCACCCAGACAGGCCTGGGACACTGCCTGCGTGACCTGGCAGCCACACCAGCCAAAATACTGTTGCCTCACCCACAGAGTCGCAGACCTGGGGATCTCCACCTCCAACAGAGTACCAGAGCACCGCGCAGCAGCATAAATGCAGCCTCCCCCTCCCCAGGGCAGAACTCCGACCTCACACTGGTCATCTCATTTGCATGTATCTGCGCTCAGCTTGCCTAGGCACACCGCTCCGCTCCATAGACTTCTCTTGGGAGTCACTGTGAGCTCCACCTGGGTGTGATTTTGTACAGACACAGGCGTACTGCCTCCCAGTAGAAATTTTGAATTCTCTCTGCCTGAATAGTTGCCCACACATACCCAACCAGGTATGCAACTGTAGTGCCAGGGCCCTTTAGCTCCAGAGCCCTCTCAGTGTGCCACAGAGCTCAGCACCAGCAAACGCTCACAGTAGCTCACTCCCCCTGATCCCATATCCACAGGGCACGTTAGGAAACCTCAGTGAGCCTCCTCTGGGTCCAATCTTGGACAAACAGAGACATATTCCCCTGGGCAGTAGAAGTTCTGAATTCACCCATCCTGGAAACCTGCCCAAAGTCACTTCGACTAAGCATCCCAGAGCCTTGCAGAGTGCTTCAATAAGCCTGCCCTAGCAAACCCACTGCAGGTGCTCCTGTGTGCTACCACTGGGAATGCGTGCCTATCTACCACAGGTGCATCAGCAAAAACTGAGTTTCCATAGCCCACAGGGGCATAACTCTGGACACTACTGTTGCATGCTCTTCCAGCGTGCAGGTCTCCCAAGACCACCACTCCACAGGCAACCCTGGTGCCCTGCTATGAGCCCTGCTGGATATACACTGTAACAAACTGGGGCGCACTATTAGGTCGTAGAAACACTACATTCCCTCTTCTAGGATACCCACCAACAGACACTGTAAGCCAGTGGCTTCAGTGCCAGGACTCTTCTAAATGTCTCAGCACACCCTGCTGGCAAACACACCACAGGTGCCCCTGTGAACTACCACTGGGATCATGAATATCTAACCACAGAGGGAGCAGCAAAAGCTGAGTCTGACCACCGCACAACTACAGAACTCTGGACACAACAGTCACGCCTTTCCAAAAGGCAGGTCTCCTTAGCCCCACCACCTCAACAGATGGTTCCTGGGTGCCATTGTGAGTTCCCGCTGGGCACGCGTGATTTTAACCAAGGGCAAAACACAGCAAAAATTAAGACACCCCCTTCATGGCTGCTGACTTCTAGACACTTCAGTTGCACCTTTCCAGCTTGCAGACCTACATCAAGTGAACCCAAATAGCTCAAGTAGGGAACTACACTAGACTGTCAAACCCAGGAGACCTGAGAGGTCATACCAGAAGCACCATTCCCAAAAGAAACTGGGTAGCAAAGCAATTGGAGCTACAATTACAACATTACAGCAAAACATGGGAAGACAAAAAATTAACCCACAAAGGAAAGAAAAAGAGGAATCATCAGAAAGGGAGTTAAATGAAATTGAGGCTACTAACTTATCAGAGAAAGAATTCAGAGTAATGGTTATAAGGATGCTCAAATGGCTGGATGACAAATACATACAACTCAATGAGAATTATCAGAAACTGAATGATAATGTCACCAACATGAAAAGGAACCAAGAAGAAATGAAGAACAACATAGCTGCAATGAAGAACACAATGGAAAGCTTAAACAGCAGACTAGAAGAGGCTGAGGATCACATCAGTGAATTAGAAGACAAGGTAGGGAAAAAACATACAAACACAGGAGCAACTGGAAAAAAAAACTTAAAAAGCAAGAGGAGAGCCTAAGGGAGCTTTGGGACAATGCAAAACAAAACAACATATACTTAATAGGGTTACCAGAAGGAGAGGAGGAGCAGCAAGGAATAGAAAACCTGTTAGAAGAAATAATGATAGAAAACTGCCCTGATGCAAGCAAGGAAAAAACTACACAGGTCCAAGAAGCACATATAGTGCGAAACAAGATGAACCCCAAAAGTCCAACACCAAGACACATCACAATTAAATTGGCAAACACCACCAATAAGTAAGAATCTTAAGGGCTACTAGGGAGAGACAGAAAGTTACCTACAAGGGATCTCCTGTTAGAATATTAGCTGACTTCTCAACAGAAACACACCAGGCAAGAAGAGAAATGAATGAAATATATGAAGTGATGCAAAGCAAGGAAATGAACCCAAGAATACTATACCCCGCAAGGCTATCATTCAAAATTGAAGATGGAATCAGAAGCTTCACAGACAAAAAAGGGGTAAGAGAGTTTACTACCAAGCCAACAAGGCAAAAAATGCTGAAGGGACTGCTGTAAAAAGAAGAGACAAAAAGACAAGAAGAAACACAAACATTAAGGATAAAAATGACCACAAACAAGTACTTTTCAATAATAAAATTAAATGTAAATGGATTAAATGCTCCAATCAAAAGACACAGGGCAACTGAATGGATAATAAAACATGATCCATATATTTGCTGTCTGCAAGACACCCACCTCAGAACAAAGGATTCACATAGACTGAGAGTGAAGGAATGGGAAAAAAATTTTCAGGCAAATGGAAATGAGAAAAAAGTTGGGGTTGTGATACTTATATCTGACAAAATAGACCTCAAAGTAAAGGCCATAACAAGAGATAAAGAAGGCCACTAACATAATACTAAAGGGAACAATTCAATAAGAATATATAACTCTGGTAAACATATATGCACCCAATACAGGAGCACCCAAATACATAAAACAACTTCTGGATGATATCAAGGGAGAGATCAATAGCAAAACAGTCATAGTAGAGGACTTTAATACTCCACTGACACCACTGGATAAATCCTCTAAACAAAAAATCAGCAAAGAAACAGCAATCCTAAATGACTCACTAGATCAGATGGACTTAATTGACATCTTTAGAATATTTCACCCCAAAGCTACAGAATATACATTCTTCTCCAGTGCACATGGGACATTTTCAAGGATGGACCATGTATGAGGACACAAGCAAAGTCTCTTCAAATTAAAGAGAATAGAAATCATAACAAGTATCTTCTCAGATCATAATGGCATAAAACTAGAAATCAACTACAATAAAAACATTGAAAAAAATCAAACACTTGGAGGCTAAATAGCATGTTATTAAACAATGACTGGGTTACAAAGGAGATCAAAAAAGAAATAAAAAGCATCCTGGAAACAAATGACAATGAAAACAGAACAATCCAAAATCTATGGGACACAATGAAAGCAGTCCTTAGAGGGAAGGTCATAACTCTACAGGCCTACC
>PVJC01042441.1:0-14925 GCA_004026665.1 Murina feae
CACAACGCTTACTGCCACTTGGATACCAAGACTCAGAGCCTGTAAATGAGGTTCCCCCATGATTGTGGCGACTGAGCTGGGACTGGAGCCCATGTCACTGGAATGGTAACTGTCTTCCCCTATGACTACCCTCTCCCCACAAGGTTTACTTCCAAGAAAAAAGAAGCCCTTGGGCAGCATTTTTCTCGGAGCCTATGACTCTTCTCCCCAAGAACTTGGTTGAGAATGCTGGCTGCATTTGCTTTGTTTGTGGTCAGTGCCCTGTGGGAAAGGGCTAGCCAGGTCTTCAGAGTGGGACAGAATTTTTGTGAGGCCTCCCTGTCCAGCTCTAATTAACAAAGACCAGTGGGCGTCCTTGGGACACATTCCTTGTTGTTGATGTGGTTGTGTTTCGCTTTTTTAAAGTAAAAAAATCACATTTTCTTCAATTCCAGGAGTCATGTGTGCTCATTTTGAGACTATTAGCAAAATAGAGCCCTGCCCAGTGTGGTTCGGTTGGTTGGAAAGTCGTCCTGTAGACCGAAAGGTTGCAGATTCAATTCCTGGTCAGGGCACATAGCTAGGTTAGGGGTTTGGAGTACTTACAGAAGGCAAATAATTGATGTTCTCTCTCACCTCTCTCTCTATCTCTCTTTCTTTTCCCCTCTCTCTAAAAATCAATAAGCAGCCCAGCTGCCATGGCTCAGTGGTTGAGCATCGACCTATGAACCAGGAGATCATGGTTTGGTCAAGGGCATATGCCAGGGTTGTGGGCTCAGTCCCCAGTGTGGGGCATGCAGGAGGCAGTCGATCAATGATTCTCTCTCATCATTGATGCTTCTATCTCTCCCTCTCCCTTCCTCTCTGAAATCAATTAAAAAATTAAAATTTAAGAAAATAAGTAAGCATATCCCCAGGTGAGGAATTTAAAAAAGAATAGAGAAAAGCATAAAAAGGAAGAGAAAGCTTGGTCTCCAGCCATTCTGAGTCACAGTGAGGACTGGGTGGGTTTCCTATCTTCTGGCCTCCAGATCTCTGAGCCTGCTCTGCACCTGGGGCCTCATCTACAGGCCTGTGCCCTCTCCCATGGCTGAGTGACCTGGCAGAGCAAAGGACAGTGTGTGTGTGTGTGTGTGTGTGTGTGTGTGTGTGTGTGTGTGGGGAGGGGAGGGACTTAATTCCCTGACTCTCTCTCTCTCTCTCTCTCTCTACAAGATCATCTCTGGTGAAGGTCACAGCTCCTCTCAAGACTCCAGGGCCTAACAAGACATTCTTTCCTGCGACACTGGCACTTTTGAGGCTCCAGTAGCTGTCCCCGGTCTCCTTCCTTTGGGTCTGGGATGGGAAGGCTCCAGCTACTGCACTATTGTGGCGTCCACACCCACTCACAAGTTCATAAGGAGTCCCTTCCCAGGTCATCCTGGTCTAAATGTGCCGGCTGTTTCCTGTGGGGAACCTGACTGACTCACCTTCTGACTCATTGGCATTTTAAGACCTTTTCCTTGAAGCTCCCATTGCTGTGACATTTTCTGAGGTTTCCAAAGCAACGTATGAAAGGCTGCCTGGAATGAACTGGAGGGTCCCGGAGGAGAAGGTGTTTAATTCCCGGACTCTTGCCTGCCTCCCACCTGCCCTCGCACAGAGCTCCACCCAGCCGTGCCCAGGTGTTGGAGGGCTTCCACACCTGCACTCGATTCCAAGTCGCTCCAACTCCCGCTGCTCCCACACCCCCATCACAGCCACCCCTTTGGGTCCCAGTTGGAAAGGAAGTTGTAGGGAAGGAGGAATGAGACACGGCTTGCTCACCCCGAGGCCTTTGCACATAATGACTCCTCAGGTCCCCGCTCGCTCCTGGGCTGAGTCCTGTTTCCCCTCTTGTCTCTGCTTTGCTGAGGCCTCCTCCGTGAAGCCTTTTCTGAGCTCTCCGTAGGGTGAGGGGCCCTTCCTGGTGGCTGTCATTACAATGTGCTGGAACGCTGGGGCGGGAACTGTGTCCTGCTCACCTGGCAGCTGCCGTACACCTGGCACGTGATTAGCCCGCCATAAATGCATTTTGAATAACGTACGTTTGGGACATCCTCCAGTATCCAGTCTCCCCATTAGATCCATTTTGAAGGACTGTTTCCCATTGGAAGAAACCTTGATTGGAATCACCAGCCGCCCTTCCTTGACGGTTGTAGATGGATCCACTTATCCCTCCCCACAGGCGCTGATGTGATGTCACCCTAGACAGGTGTGTTTGCAGGAGGTGGGGAGGGCTGTGCAAAAGGCGCATCTTCATCAGAGACCTTTGTGAGGTTATGGCCATGGGAGGATGCAGAGGATAAAGCCAGAGCCAGAGAGATGGGGAAAAACACTCTATTCTATCCTTTTCCCAAAAGCCAGGCTTGTGAGAAAAAGGTCAAGGCTGCAGATGACCTTCGAAGATAAACTTCAGGCGCAATTTCAGACTTCCGGGGTCACTTCGGACGTGATCTTAGTTAATTTTACTTTCTCACGTGAGGTCGGGGGGAGCCTTGTGCATTGGTGAAATAGAAAAGAAGATATGAGTGCCTCTATTTGCATAAATAAACTCTGGGAGAATTGAGGGGGTGGTGACTTCCTGGGGGGAGGGGATCCAAGCAGACTGGGGTAGCAGTGGCAGCAAAGCTTCTCAATGATACCCTTTGATGTATTATTTTGACTTGTGAATCATAGGAATTTAAAACCTATTAAAAATAAAATTACATTTAAAAATAACAACAACAAACATTCCCTGAGAAGAGCAATAACCCTCCAACTTTTTTTTACTTTGCCCCTTTAGGTTGGGCAAAGTCATCTATTCTACCCTTCCCACTTTTCCAGTGGAAAAGAAAACGAGACTTGTTTATATTAAGTGTCGATATGCAAGCAGAGGGTGGCATCATGTAAACATTCGCTTTTGTAACAGGGGTTCTGATGGTTCCTGTTTGAACTGCAGTGTATGCATGTCTTCCAATTAGTTATTAGACAGTCACAGGACCCAAATACTGATGTGGTCAATAACGAATCCTAACCATGGTACAGAAGACCAGGTAATCTGCAACCAACTACTGGATCACACAGTACCAGCAACCGATGACAGAGATGACAGATTGCTTTCCTTCTATGTGTGGGCATTCTAGCCGGCTACAGTTCAGGCACAGCAGGAGTTTTCCCAGTTGCCACATGTTGCATGGATGACAGAATTTTGGGTAGAACATGGAAAAAAGTAGCATTCTGGTCACACACTCATTTCGTTCACAAATTCCAAATTCAGTCATTCTTAATGATTTGCTTAAGAAGCTGCTAGTAAAAAGCGAGTAGTTTTCCATAAATGACCGTTAGAGAATGGCTTGGCTTGGACTCGGGAGAGCCGAAGAAAGGACCCACCAGTTTGGAAAGCAATTTGCATCCACCAGGAGGATTCCTGTATCTCACCAGGGCCTCTGAGCCCATGTTGACACGGAGGTATTGGCAAAACCGTGCTCTGAGATGGCCCAAGTCCTGGAGAATTTGGACTCTGTGATGGAAAAGACCAATTATCCAAACCATTCTTCTTCCCAGTGGAAAGCAGCCCTCCAAATGATGAAGGTCCTTCTGATGCATCAGCTCTGGCATCTGGGACAACTTTTCTAGAAAGAGCTTGCCATGTAAGCTGCAAACACGGAAGAAAGCTTTTCACAAGGAGGTTTCAATGTTGATGAGTATTGAGCAGCTCCACCTTTTGCTGATGCTCTTAACCACAGCTCAGCTTCCCCTGGCAAGGAATCTGGTGCATGTGAGGCAACGGTTTTAGACCGTCCTGCTTCACTGAATTCTGATCCTCACATACCTCTTTGTCCTAGGACCCTCCCTCACATACCTCTTTGTCCTAGGATCCTCCCAGCACCCGCCCTGTTTTTTCCTATCTCTTGTGTCTAATTCCATACCACCCGTTGGACTCTAGGATCCTCTTAGGATTCCCCAACTTTGACCTTCTCATGCTTTCATTTGACCTTCTCATGCTTGTACTCATTCTCTTGTTCTCCTGATACCTGTCCATTTCAGGTAGTCACTCACCCAAACCACCTCCAGTTCCATCTCAGCTCCCAGAGGGAAGTTGTGGTGCAGCAAAATGAAATCCTTAAGGCTCTTGAACCCAAACACCTCTATTCCTTGGCCTGCCATAATTAACCATCATGTATGCTTAGGCACAAGTCTATGTTCAGCTACATGGCTTGGATCTGTACTTTCCAGGAACTGAGACTATGTGTGCACATCAGATTGACGGTCAGCTGCTTAAATGATGAATTATTTCCCTCTCACTGGGGAGAGTCATTGTCCCACTACCCTAACCACCTAGACCCCTTCCCGGGAATGCCCTGGGCCTTTCCCTCAACCAGCAACTTTAGGGGCAATGCCTGGCCAAGCAGGGGTAGGAGGTGGGGGTAGGGCCCCTGGTCTATACCCTGGTTAACATCCATTTCGATTGGCTGATATCTGAGTCAGACATCTTAATTCATACACCTTAGATATCAACCCTCTGCCGGTGATCCTTGATCTTAGGGATTTCCCTATGAAAACATGGAAAAGAAGGAGTCAGACAAGTGACTGCCCTACCGGAAGCTCCCCTTCTCAAAGGCTGCTCCAGAGGCATGAGGGTTCGCAACAAGCACGGGACCTAGTAAACATTGCTTTTGCCAAATCCCTGGGGGCCCTAGAGGTTGGGTGCTAATAAAGCTCAAGCCATCATTAGGCATGTGGTCTATGCAGGTCATTGCCAAGCGCGGTCATGACGGAAAGCAAAGAACACATTCTGGCCCTACCCGGTTTGGCTCAGTGGATGGAGCGTCGGCCTGTGGACTGAAAGGTCCCAGGTTCAATTCTGGTCAAGGGCAAGTACCTTGGTTGTGGGCACATCCCCAGTTGGGGGTGTGTAGGAGGCAGCTGATCGATGTTTCTCTCTCATCGATGTTTCTAATTCTAATTCTTTATCCCTCTCCCTTCCTCTCTGTAAAAAATCAATAAAATATATATTTTTTTAAAAAAGGAAAAAAAACATCCTGACCCCAGATACACCCATAAGAAACTTCAGCCCCTTCTCCAAATAGGAGACACCTCTTTTGTCTCTCAGAAGAACTGGGTTTCCTCACCTGCAATGTAAGAATCACATGAGTGACCCCCTTAGGAGAAAGTGGGGAAACCCACCCAGGAAATAGTATTGGGTGGTCTGGCCTCACCCTGAAGCTTTAGATTTTCGGCCGCTGTCACATGGTCACCTTTGTTTTACTTTGCAGCCCTGGAGAGGGAGTGCGGCCAGCAGGCCAGGAGCAGGAGCAGGAAACAGCTCCAGGAATTCAAGGCCTTGACTGGAGGAAACAGCGGACACATGCGTCAGATTCTGCTTGGACACAGACTTTTTTCAGATGCTCACAGGAAGATGACCTGTGTCAAGCTTTCTGCTGTTTGGACCGAGTTCAGGATTGTTCTTCAGGGAGACCTTTTCCTGAGCAATAAGGAACACACGCATTTCCCAAGCATCCTGTGGGGGTGGGGCAGGAGAAGCAGCTGGACCATGTGGGGCTGGGCCATGTGTCTGGGGACGGGGTGGTGGGACTGGAGGTGTCTGGGAGTATTACTGATTCCTAGATTTAGTGGGAAGCTTCCAGGGAAGAAGGAAGAGGCAGGGCAGGCATGAGGTAGTGTATCTGCCAGTGTGGGAGGTCACCAGGCTGGGTCACGCCCTTTGGACCTGGAGAGGATGGGAAGCCACGGGGAGAAAGAGCAGGAAAAGTCAAACTCAGGCCAAGCTGGAGGAGGGGGCAGAGTCTCCGGGTTACTGCATTAGTGGAGTCCACACTGAACTGTGAGCATCTCCTCAGTCAGCCCTGCATGTGCACAATGCAGCCCCCTGCCCCCACTCCCCACTTTCTCCAGGTGCTGTCCTGGCAGGTGGACCCACCATCCCATAGACCACACACACCATCAGATGCATCCTTGCCATCCAGTCTGGGGATATACCCATTGGACCTGCCCAGGGAGAACTCTATTTGTAAAGATGTTTACCCAAACCCAGCCAGTGGTGGTTCAGTGGTTGAGCATCATCCCATGAACCAAGAGGTCACCAGTTCAATTCCCAGTCAGGGCACATGCCCAGGTTGCAGCTCAGTCCCCAGTAAGTAGGGGCCGTGCAGGAGGCGACCTATCAATATTTCTCTCTCAAGGATGTTTCTCTCTATCCCACTTCCTTCCTCTCTCTCTCAAATCAATTTTAAAAAATTTTTTAAAAGATGTTTACCCATGAGAGAAGTGCTTGAGATGTGGTCTTGAGATGATAAAAATACACACAACCTTTTAAAACCATGGCAACACAAGAGGCAGAAATGCTGCAAATTACAGCGCGTTTGAAATATGGCTCTGAGCTGCAAGTTTGAAAATCAGGTTTATTAGGGAAACAGCTGGAGGGAATAGAGTCCTGCCTTCATTCTCACCTACAGTGTGTCCCAGCTCAGAGCCTCACCAAGTTCCAAACCCAACCCCCAATAAATATTTGTTGGTTCTATGAGTGAAAGAACGTAGAATAGGCATTTTTTAGTCTGTGCTCCTGTCCATCCTTCACCCTCCTTTCTCTTGGTCTGAACAGTCAGATAGTTAACAGCTTCGTGGCTCATATTGCTTCCCCAGCCTTCCCTGTGCTACTGGCCTCAGCTGCTGGCCTCAGTTCTTCACCTTTTCTGCAGCCACACCCTTTGCCACGTGACTTTGCAGATCCTCCCACAGTCTTGGGAGGGGAACACTGTCCTGCCCCTTGACTTTGGGCTTGGCCGCGGGTTACTAGCAGAGGTGACACATTCAGTGGTTTGAAATGTGCTTGTGTGATTGGGCATGTCCCCTTGTGCCTCTAGCATTGCTAAAGGAAGAACATGCCCCAGCTAGCTTGCTGATCCCAGGAAGAGGAGGCATGTGAAACAGATCTGGACCCAAATGGCAGCTTGGAGCCCAACCCAGCTGATTCCAGCCAAGATCAGCCAAGCCCCGATGGCCTACAATGTATGAAGGAGAAACAAATGTTTGATGGTGTGTCATTGAGGTTTCGAGGTGTTTGGTACCCAGTAATAGCTGATAGATATACAACTCCACCTTCCAGTGCTTTTTGGGAACGCACACAGGAGGAAGCTTTCTGGAAAAAGGAGTCTTCGTGTGAAATCCCGTCCCAGGAGAGCATTCCTTACTTATGGGAGCCTTGCTCAGGATGTAACACTCACCATGACTCACCCCTCCCAGAAAGCATTAATGTGTTAGTAATAATAGTAGTTATCCTTCACCTGGGGTTTTATAAACAGGAGGTAACTGCAATGTACAACAATCGTAGGAGGTGGATAGGCCGGGATTATCATGTTCATTTTGCAAAGAGAAAATAAAGACTTCAGACAACGTGGGTGACTCACCAGCACTGGCCCAGGAGGCAGCTGTCAGAAGGAAGAATGAGATTAGGAGTTCTTCGTATCCAGGGGGAAGTCACGTGTGTGTGGGCACACACCCTTGTGGGCACATGCCAGTTGTAAAAAACAAAACAAAACAAAAAAACACAGGAAAATGCAAAAAGCATGTAAAAATAAAAGTTCCCATTCTACCTCATAGTATTCGGATTCATTTATCCTTGCTACTTTTTATGCGTGTATATTTATGATAGATTTTTTAAGTTAGAATCATACTGTATATATGAGAGCATTTCCCATGGCATTTAAAGCCTAATTTGTCTAAGCATTCTCTATTATTATAATGTAGCTTGTTTCTACTTTTTTTTATCATTAAAAACAATCTTTTGGTGGACGGTTTTGTTGGTGCAGGAAATAATTTATGTATTTAGTGCATGGCACATGGGATGTGCTTATCAAACAGTAGCTAGCATAAATATTTATCTAAGTCCTTTATAAATTCCTTGGAATAAACTTCTAGATGAACTTCTGGGTTAACGAGTTGGGCTTTTTTTGTTGTTGTTCTGTTTTTTGTTTTTGTTTTTTAATATATTTTATTGACTTTTTACAGAGAAGAAGGGAGAGGGATAGAGAGTTAGTAACAACGATGAGAGAGAAACATCAATCAGCTGCCTCCTGCACACCCCCTACTGGGGATGTGCCCACAACCAAGGTACATGCCCTTGACCACACTCGAACCTGGGACCCTTCTGTCCACAGGCCGACACTCCATCCACTGAGCCAAACCGGTCAGGGCGGTTAACGAGTTTTAATGTTTCAATAGCTTTTAGTACATAAAACTATTGTTTGCCAGAAAAGATTCTATTCCCAGTTTCTATTCCTAACGACGGTGTTGTGGGGGTTCATTTCGCAGCTTCCTCACCAGGACCATGCATTTTCTTTAACAAAGCGTTGGTAACTTGGTAGATGAAAAACAGTCACTCATTGGCACATTTTTTATTATTAGTGAGGCTAAAAATTCCTGCATCATTATTAACCATCAGTAACAGGATGATTCAGGGTGAGGCATTTGTACCTGAGCCCGATATAATAAATAGTTTTGCATGAATGAGTGACGGAAGGTGGGCCACGCTGTGGGTGTTGAGTAGAATTGCTGAGGCGTGGAGTTGAAGTGTTGACTATATGTATGACTACACCCTGTTCTTTCTTGCTCCGTTGTCCAGATGCATTCCCAGTCCCAGTCTGGAAGCAGCAGGGAGCCTTCAGGAAAATGAATCTCAGTAGGTACTTGTGTTGACAAATGCTTCATGACCATGGCGATCCCTACCAATATCTTGTCTCCCCTGAAAAAATGTGAAGTTAGCCCGGCTGGGGTGACTCAGAAGTTGTCCATCTATGAACCAGGAGATCCCAGTTCGAATCCCAGTCAGAGCACATGCCCAGGTTTTGGGCTCAATCCCCAGTGGAGGGCATGCAAGGAGGCAGCCGATCAATGATTGTCTCTCATCACTGATATTTCTATCTCTCCCTCTTCCTTCCTCTCTGAAATGAATTTAAAATATTTTTTTTAAAAAAATACAGGATGCTCAGTTTTATCTGAATGTCAGATAAGCAACAAACAATGGTTTAGGACGAGTAAGTATAGCCCATGAGATATTGGAGACATGCTCGTACTAAAAAACTCTTCATCTTCTGTGTGCCCTCTCTTTTATCTGGCAACCCTACCTTGAGGGCCTAGGAATGGAGGGACAGGAGGACTGCTTGCACCTTTCCAAACCCATTTTACCCTGCAAGTGAGAAGTGTATTGCTATTAGTCTCCACTCACTCCCATGCCCTTACCCCCCACCCCCCCGACTCCTGGCCCTGGCCTGTGTGGATCACCGGCAATAGATGGATGTGACCTTAAGTAACCCGCCTGCCTGGGCTGCAGCTGAACTGCCGCCCACACAGCCACACTCCTTGGCATCAGCAGGGCACTTACCGAAAGCCTAGATGCCAGAAAAATGCTCAGGTCCTAAGACAAACCAGGACAGAAATGTTTTGTAGCTGCTGGGAACGTTTGATTCTTAGATCAAGGCCCTAGGAGACCCAGGACTGTCCCCCCACTACAGGGCCACATTCCTGTGCCAGTTTATTTATTTTGGTGCCACTAAATGCTACTTTTATTACTAGTAATACCTTGCCCTCATGTTGTGCGTTTCATCCAGGGATCTCGAGGTACCGCACAGCCCTGTAACCCCTGGATTATGTAATTCCACGGAACATTTCTTCGAGGTACAGCAAGCCCTACCTTCTCGGAACAGATGTGGACAGAAGAAATCATTGAGTCCAAACCTGAGCTGGGTGATGGACAGTTGGGTGCATGTTCCCCACTCCACTTTATTACACTGTTGGCCTTCTTTTTTAAACAAATCCCCAGCATTTAGCACAATGTCTGGTACCTGTTTGCTAAATGAATGAATGAGTGATGAACAAACAAAGGAGCTAGACGCTAACTTTGGGTTCCTTCCTTTGCTGTGTTTCTTTATGGGCGGGCAGCATAGCAGTCACTGTTCGTCCTATGCCACAGACGCTCAGATGGTTTTGCATTTCTGGGCTCTCCTGGTGCTTCCACTCCCAGCAGCACCCATGTGTCTCCGTCAGAGGAGGACCCAAGAGTACTAGAGCAACTCTGTCTTCAAGTCCTGCATGACCCACCTGCAGCCAAAACCAATGACTGAGGAGTGCTGGGCTCCAAACACCCCAACTCCCTCATCCCCGCTGTGGAGACACTCAGGTGGGACCTACACCATGGCCCTGAGGGACTGTGCCAGCATCCCCTTCCTAGTCATTCAGCCTGACATCTTACCCTTTGTTCTCCTTCCCTGCCCAGTCCTACATCCCCACCCATTGGGACACATAGAACCCCAACAACACCTCCTAATGAGTCACTTTCACTGGAATCTTCTCTCAGGGTCTGCTTTGGGGGAGCCCACCTTTCTAGTCCATGGCACATTTTCCCAATGATGGTGACCTTTTTTTCCTGCACCAGGAAGGATATTATAATGGGGGAGGGAAGGGGAGAGTCAGCAACAATCCATCTTTCCATTGGATAAGAAACAACAGAAGATGAGGAACAGTCAGGACTTGGCATCCACTGGGGCCAGAATATAGAACCTTAGCTTGGAACTTGCTTGAGCAAAGACAGCACAATGATGGATCACTGCAGAGCGAGTGAAAAGGGCTATCTTCTGGAAAACCTCTGCAGGAGCCAGGAGTCCAGATCAGTGGTTGCTAAATGACCAAGGCAGGTCAGGACCCCGATCAAGGGGTTCTGGTAACAAAACAGTGGGGGTGGGGTGAAGAAACGGAGTCCATGTGATGGGTGGGTGGCCATGTATCCTACAGAGGGCTTTTTGTTTGTTTGTTTATTTGTTTTTAATATATTTTATTGATTTTATAGAGAGCGGAAAGGAGAGGGATAGAAAGTCAGAAACATCGATCAGCTGCCTCCTGCACACTCCCCACTGGGGATGTGCCCGAAACCAAGGTACATGCCCTTGACCGGAATCTAACTTGGGACCCTTGAGTCTGCAGACCGACGCTCTATCCACTGAGCCAAACCGATCAAGGTCTACAGAGGGCTTTTAAAGAGTCATTTCTGCGTTCTTTGGGACTTTTTAAAAATATATATTTTATTGATTTTTTACAGAGAGGAAGGGAGAGGGATAGAGAGCTAGAAACATCAATGAGAAAGAAACAGCAATCAACTGCCTCCTGCACACCTCCCACTGGGGATGTGCCCGCAACCAAGGCACATGCCCTTGATAGGAATCCAACCTGGGACTTTCAGTCCGCAGGCTGATGCTCTATCCACTGAGCCAAACCGATTAGGGCTTTTTGGGGCTTTTTGATCCCAAGACTTCCTGTTTGTAGAGATCGAGTTCACATGTGGGGAAGTAGGGGTGGGCTGTCCCTCTTTCCAGCCAAGGGTTTCAGGCAGACAAGATGGCATGGCATTGAATAACTCTTCTGACTGTGCTACAAGGACCATGGCCAGGTCGGGTGTCCCTGAGCTCTTTGAGATTGTATTGGTGTGTTATATTGGAAAGGGCCCTGGTGATGCTGCTGTAACCTACTTCGGAGGAAAACATTTATAATTAACATTGCTCTAACACTTAACTTTCTAGGGTATTTGCGGATGACACAGTCATATATCTGCCTTTTTATAGTGCTTCGCAGCAGAGCACAAGACCTTCCGGCTGACACCTCATAGATCATCAAAATTAAGACCTCCAGGCAAGCAGAAGAAAGTAGGGCGGGGGTTGGGGGTGGGGACAGCCACTGGTGAGGACTCTTAACAGTTTCCAAGTTAACTTTCCTTTAGAGAGAGACCATCTCCATCAAGGAGCCAACCATTCTCTTTTTTAAATTATTAGTGGAAAACCTTTGCACCGAAGGTTGCTTCTCACTGGAACCCTACACTTGGTATTACACAATGGCGGCATACATATCTCTATGGAGATTACAATTACATGCCAAGAATGCAAAGTTGGCCAAGCAAAACCATTTGCAATATTAACAATGCACCCACCACACACTACGAAGAGCTATGACCTTCTCTTGTCCATAAGTAATGTTTACTATAATACATTTTAAAACCATTTACAGATTCCACATTTGCCCAAGAAATACTCATCTTCTAACCACCTGCAATTTACAAAGAAGATTTTCTTAAGCATAATTATGTGTCCTTTAACCAGTCAACAGTAACTATCTAACACCAGTTGCAAAGGCAGGCCACCCGTGGGCATGATGAAGAAAAGGACATGAAAATATGTAGTTCCTGGGGGAGGGGCATGCTGTACTTCACCTTTGAAATCTCTCCATGGGAAGTCCTAAGTGTGAAACTTGCCTCTGTAGAGATGACGTGTTTGCTGTAAAACTAGAAACCGTCCTTGGCTATCGAATACTTCCAGAAACTGTATTCGATCCTCGCAGGATCTGTGTGAAGCTGGAAACTAGAAAAGCTCTTTGAACCATAAAACAGATGTAATGAAAATGGTCCCACTCAAGGCAGCTGGCAAGTTACAAACTGAGAAATTCATGCTTGGCACGGTGACTCCGGGGGCTGAAATGAATCAAGGTGTGGTTGCCAGAGGCTCATGTTTCCTCCCCGCCTCCCCAGTAAAGACATGTCTGTTTCTAGATGTTTAACACAACACAAATCCTTGATATAGGCAGAACGAATTATGAGATCATGATGAAGATGAATCAACTAACACAAGAACTGTGCCATGTGCACACAATGACATTTTTAAAGGAGGAAAACCGGAATCGTGCCCTTCTCCCACACTCCCTCGGGCTTGGGAAACCCACCAGGCCTCCAGAAGTCCTCGCTCTCCTATGAAACACTGACTCTAAAGCCCATCGGGAAGGGAACGCTGATTCCACACTATCCATCAGCCACGTTTTGCTGATTTCAATTCAGTGCATTTCAACTTGGTATGCTGCGGAGGGCTCCACCAGGAGAGCCTGACAGAAGTCCATTGAGCATCTATGTTTGAAGTGCTCTTCAATGGTTCTGAGTCGTTCCTCTTAAGTCACTAGCTAAACATTGTTTCGAAGAATTATGCTTGCGAGGACCCCCACCCCACTCCTGCCCAAGGGGACAGAGCTGAAATCACATTCCCAGGTAATTCAGGCAACCCCTCCCTTGGGAAAAATAATTGGCCCTGGCCAGTTTGGCTCAGTGGATAGAGCGTCGGCCTGCGGACCAAAGGGTCCCAGGTTCGATTCCAGTCAAGGGCATGTACCTTGGTTGTGGGCACATCCCCAGTGGGAGGTGTGCAGGAGGCAGCTGATCAATGTTTCTCTCTCATGGATGTTTCTAACTCTCTATTCCTCTCCCTTCCACTCTGTAAAAAATCAATAAAATATATTTTAAAATAAATAAATAATTGCTAGAGGCTTGGTTTTGTGAAATGTCTCTTGATGTGTAGGTACACAGGCAAAACCTTCTGGAACTAAGATCATTCCACTTTAGTGTATCTGAAAAGATCTACGCTGCTCTTAGCCATTTAGTGCTTGTAATTAGCTAGTTGGTCGTTTTCAGAGGAGGAGCAAATTATTCTGAACATGAAGACATCCTTGTTTCCATGGCAACCCACAACAACTTAAAAGGAATGGTCCACACCGGCTGTACAGCCAATTGCTGCTTTCCTCCCTCATTGGCGGCTGGTGGAAATGAACTCAGACATGGAGGTCAGCCAGCCAGGGGTCAACCGCCAACTGCTCGGCCTGTGACATCCCAGCTCTCCCGTGTGAAAGCCAGAGTAAGTCTGGAAATCAGCAAGCCAGGATGAAAGTGGGTTCTCCATCTTTTATAAACATCAGCTGTCTCATCATCGTGTCAGAATCTTTGCCGGAGACTTTAAAATGATATTAACAGAAAACTAGGAACACAAGAAGAAAATGGCTGATTTTTTAAAATTGAATTTCCCTTCAAGGTCCAGCCTTGTCTGACATTTTGGAGTCCCTTTTGCCTGTCTATAAAAAGAGCAGTTAAGAGACCATAATTGTGTGGTTCCATATGCTCTTACGCCCAAGAGCCCCCTGCCCCCAAATTGGCAAAAGGTGACAACCGGAAGAGGGTTAGTTTCCACTGTTCTTCAGCAGACATCGAGTCGGCCCAGCTGGATCCGGGCCACAAAAAGGACTTTGTAACAAAGGATCCTGACCTTTGTGTTGAGAGGGAGCAGCAATTATTGTCCCTCAGCCCTGGGACCAGTAGCATTTTTTTTTTAAATATATTTTATTGATTTTTTACAGAGAGGAAGGGAGAGGAATAGAGAGTTAGAAACATCGATGAGAGAGAAACATCGATCAGCTGCCTCCTGCACACCCCCTACTGGGGATGTGCCCACAACCAAGGTACATGCCCTTGACCAGAATCAAACCTGGGACCTTTCAGTCCGCAGGCCGATGCTCTATCCACTGAGCCAAACCAGTTAGTCCCAGTAGCATTTTTGAAGATGAAGAAGAGAAGCAAGAAAAAGAAAGTTCCCTGAGAGGTGGGTAAGGGGAATTCTTGCCTGCCATTTGGGGAATTCTTGCATCTTTCCCGCCCACAACATGTCTGCGGTTTGCTCTAGGCTGTCAGCAATTAACTGTGTGGTATGAAATGTAACACCCATCTGTCCTTGTCCCTGTCTTCTCTTGTCAACCATGTGACATTAACACCATCACATGACACTGGTCCCATGCATCAAATACATGCCTGTTGGTCTCCAAACATGTCCAGGGAGAAATGGAGCATTCTAGCCCCAAAAGGGAACAAGACAGGAGAGAGAGCTCTGCCCCTTACTGTCCCTGATCCGTAAGACGCCTCTAAAGGCGCTGCACTTGGGGAGATGGGAAGAAAGCAGAGAAAGCAAGCCTTCAGCCTCCTGGGAAAATGAAAAGCGAGCTGGAGAGGGGCAGGCCCCGCTGCTGTGAGGATGGAGGCAGCCGCCTTCAGCCACGCTTCCCTTCGCAGACGTCCTTTCT
>PVJC01042442.1:0-14933 GCA_004026665.1 Murina feae
TTTCTCTTTCTTCTTTTTATGAAGAATACAGAAATATTAACTAAATAATTGTTTGGATAATTTTGCATATTTAAAACTAATTCCAGAGAAAAATGCTAATCCTGTTTGTAGGTAATTTTTAAACCTACATTTTGGTGCAGCAGCACTTCATATAACAGGTATTAATCAACTTCTTTTTTTAAAACAATATGTTTTTTATCTTTAGAGAGTGACAGTAATGAAGAGAGAGAGAGAGAAGAGAGAGAGAACATCTATGTGAGAGTGAAACATGGATCAACTGCCTCCTACATGCCCCCTACTAGGGAGCAAATCTGCAAACCTGGCATGTGCTCTGACCGGAAATTGAACCAGCAATCTTGCAACCTTTCGGTGTACACAAGAGCCCAACAAACTCAGCCACACCAGCCAGGCTAATCAGCCTCTTTGATAATTCATATTGCCAGGCTAACTGTCCTACTTATACATGTATATGTAAAACACAGAGATTTTCTTTCAATAAATAACTAATTCCTATACTTTCTACATTATACCTGATTTCTATAAAAACATCTTCTTAGTCCTACCTTTTTACAATATACTTTCTTGTTAGCTTGTTTTATTGAAAGTTGAAGAAAAAGCCCTAACCGGTTTGGCTCAGTGGATAGAGCATCGGCCTGCAGACTGACAGGTCCCAGGTTTGATTACAGTCAAGGGCATGTACCTTGGTTGCGGGCACATCCCCAGTAGGGGGTGTGCAGGAGGCAGTTGATCGATGTTTCTCTCTCATCAATGTTTCTAACTCTCTATCCCTCTCCCTTTCTCTCTGTAAAAAAAATCAATAAAATATATATATATATTTTTAAAGTTGAAGAAAAAGCCATATAAACAAAGTTTGCATATCTTTTTGAATGCTTTGATTACATATTGTATGGCTATTTATAAAACCATAACTATGGATATTGTGAGATATGTCAGTGTCTGAGTGTCCTTCAGCCAGGTAGAAAACTGTGGAACAAGTTTTTCAAGTATGCCAGCAGTTGTCCAGCAGGATGATGTTCCCTTTCCAGCATCTCATCCCTCATTCATTAAGATCCTTGATATATACATGTAATTCGTCATGCTGGCAGTAATTACCTAGCCACACTCTAAATCACCAACCATACTTTAGATTCCTGGATGCCACCTCTACTTATGCCTCAATTCTCTAGACATCATTTTGATTTTTTGGACAGGTTTTGAACCTAAACTCTTCCCCCACCACACCCTCACTCTGAGTTCTAAATTAAAACTCAGATATCCTTGGTTCCATATTTAAGAACTTCAGAACACAAAAAAATTTAAAATGTTAAGAAAATTCAACATTTTAACTATGATTTAAATGCAAATTCTGGAATGAAGTATGCCATCATCTAATCTAATCTAATCTAATCTACTCTAATCTAATAGAAGAGTAATATGCAAATTAACCCCCACTCTGTTACACCCACCAGCCAATCAGGAGAAAATATGCAAATTAACTCAACTAAGATGGCGGGCAGCCACAGAGCTGGAGTTGCCCCAGGCAATGGAGGAAGCCAGGGCCCTGTGGGCCCTGAGCTCTACTCAAGGCTACAAAGGTTTAATTACAGAAGATAAATAAACTCCAGATACCAGCCCGGCTGGGACCTTAGGTTGCCAGGGGCAACCCAGGCTTCTAGGGGGGGTACCAAGGCAACAAAGTTTCAATTATAGAAGCTAAATAAATCCCAGATACCTGCTTCCAGCCAGGCACTCCAGTAGGGACCCGAACCCTGAAGGGGCTGTGGGAAGCCTGAAAGAGCCATCAGCCTCTCACCCAGGCTGGGCAGGCACGCCAGGAGGTGGACATCCCCCAAAGGGTCCAAGACTGCAAGAGGGCACAGGCCTGGCTGTAGGACCCCCCCCCCCAAGTGCACAAATTTTTGTGCACCGGGTCTCTAGTATTAAATGAAAGCCTAATATGCAAATTGTTCCCTCAGGCAGTCATTTGACTAGGATTTCAACAAGGAGACCTGGAGTTCAACTACAGACAGTGAACAGTGGTGGCGGCAGGGTGTGGGACTGCTGCCCAGCTCTTGGGAACTGAGAGAGCCAGGCGGGGGCCTGGCCCTCATTGATCACCTCACAGGTGGGATGGTGGAGCAGGTGAAGGGGGCAGTGCCAGGCCAAGGGGGGGGTACCGGGGGGGGCTGCTGGGCTGTGAGGCTGGGCAAATGAGATGGAGCCCAATCCTCAATGGCCATTCTGAGGAACCCACCCATGCACAAATTCGTGCACTGGGTCTCTAGTTGATAAATAATGTAGATAATGGTAGATAATATAACTGCTTGAGACCTGTGGACATTCAACAAATATACAGAATGTTATGTGAGATGTATTAAGGCATTGTCAGACATTTTGACGAATGGAGATGGCCATTTATTCCAGAAATAGCCTATATAATAAAGAGGTAATATGCAAATTGACCATCACACCCTCACACAAGATGGAGGCCCCATGTGGTCAAAGATGGCCACCACAAGATGGGTGGCAGGGGAAGATAGTTGTGAGCAATTATGCCAGCAGGGGCAGGCAGTTGGGGGCAACCAGGCTAGCAGGGGAGGGAGGGCAGTTGAGGGTTATTGGGCTTGCAGAGGAGGGCAGTTGGGGGGGGACCAGGCTGACAGGGGAGG
This sequence comes from Murina feae, assembly GCA_004026665.1. Classification (NCBI taxonomy): domain Eukaryota; kingdom Metazoa; phylum Chordata; class Mammalia; order Chiroptera; family Vespertilionidae; genus Murina; species Murina feae. The sequence continues at coordinate 2,670 of PVJC01042442.1, forward strand.
GCAGTTAGGGGAGACGGGGCTAGCAGTGGAGGGCAGTTGGAGGTGACCAGGCCAGTAGGGGAGGGCAATTAGGGGGGACCAGGCTGGCAAGGGAGGGCAGTTAGGGGTTATCAGACCGGCAGGGGAAGGCAGTTGGGGGTGACCAGGCCTGTAGGGGAGGGCAGTTGGGAGCAACCAGGTCAGTAGAGGAGAGAAGTTAGGGGTGACTAGGCAGCAAGGGTAGGGAAGTTAGGGTTTCTTGGGTTGGCAGGGGAGGGCAGTTGTGGGTGACCAGGCCTGCAGGGGAGGGCAGTTAGGGGCAATCAGCCTGTAGGGGAGGTAGTTGGGGGTGACCAGGTTAGCAGGGGAGGGCAGTTGTAAGTGACCAGGCCTGAAAAGGAGGGCAGTTGAGGTGGGCCAGGCCCACAGGGGAGGGCAGTTGGGGGCAATTGAGCCAGCAGGGGAGTAGTTAGGCATCAATCAGGCTGGCAGGGGATTGGTTAAGGGGTGATCTGGCTGGCAGGCTGAAGTGGTTAGGGGAAATCAGGCAGGTGAACAATTAGGAGCCAGCAATCACAGATTGTGAGAGGGATGTCTGACTGCCAGTTAGCACCCAATAGGAATCGGGCCTAAACTGGTAGTCAGACATCCCCCAAGGGGTCCCGGATTAGAGAGGGTGCAGTACTTTTGGAGGAGACCTCCCTTCCCAGTGCACAAATTTTGTGCACCAGGCCTCTAGTCCTATCTAATAAAAGAGTGATATGCAAATTAGGTATCACTCTGTCACAAAGATGGCCACTACCATAGCCACAAGATGGTGATGCCCATAGCTACATCCTATCTAATAAAAGAGTAATATGCAAATTAGGCATCACTCCATCACAAAGATGGCCGCCCCCATAGCCACAAAATGGCGGCACCCAGTTCGGCTCAGCTCCGCAACTGAAGTGGTCAGGCCTATTAGCCAAGCAGGTGGCAGGTGAGGCGGGGGACCCGAGGGTCGGAACAGGTGATCAGAGGGTGCTGGGGGTTCTCTGCCCAGGCCAGAGGCCTTTGTCAGAGGCCTCAGGCATGGGCAAGGGTGGAGCTGGTGATTGGAGGGGCAGGGGCAGAGGCTGTGGTTGCAGGGGTCTGGGCACTGGCGGAGCCAGCAAAGTAGGGATCTGGAGGTTCCTTGCCCAGGCTACAGCCTTGGCCAGAGACTGCCAATGGAGCAAGGGCAGAGCCAGCAATGGCAGGGGGCAGGATCAGAGCTGGTGATCGCAGAGGCCTGGGCTCTGTGAAGCTGGTGATTGGAGGGGCTTGGGGTCTTCTGCCCAGGCAAAAGAGTAATATGCAAATTAACCCTCACTCTGTCACAAAGATGGCAGCAGCCAGGAAGTGTAGTGAGGCAGGAGGCTTGCGTTTCCCCAGTGATGTTGGAAGCCAAGATTCTCACCTGTCCTGTGGGCCCTGAACTCCACTCAAGGCAACAAAGTTTCAATTGTACAAGTTAAATAAATCCCAGATACCTGCTTCTAGCCCGCGGCCATGGCCAGCCTGATAATCGCCCTCAGCCCCTCACCCAGGCTGGCCACACTCCCATGAGGTGAAGGTCTCCCCTGGGGGCTTTGATCAGCCTGCAAAAAGCCCTCAGCCCCTCACCCAGGCTGACCAGGCATCCCAGCAGGACGCCCCGCCACCCTGAATGGGCTGTGGCCAGTCTGCAACAGCCATCAGCCCCTTACCCAGGCTGGCCAGGAACTCCAGCAGGACATCCTTCAGGGCAAACCAGCCAATCCCCACCCATGCACCAGGCCTCTGTCCTATATAATAAAAGGTTAATATGCAAATTGACCCTAACAGCAGAACAACTGGGAATGACTGGTCACTATGACACACACTGACTACTATAGGGCAGATGCTTAGTGCAGGAGCTGACCCCTGGTGGTCAGTGCGCTCCCACAGGGGGAGCTCTGCTCAGCCACAAGCCAAGCTATGGCTGCCAGTACAGCGGTGGTGGTGGGAGCCTCTCTTGCCTCCTCAGCAGCACTAAGGATGTCTGACTACAGCTTAGGCCTGCTCCCCACTGACAAGTGAACATCCCCTGAGGGCTCCTGGGCTGCCAGAGTGACGTCTGACTGCCAGCTTAGGCCTGTTCCCCTGGGGAGTGGGCCTAAGTCAGCAGGTGGACATTCCCCGAGGGCTCCCAGACTACAAGAGGGCATAGGCTGGGCTGAGGACACCACCCCTGCCCCGAGTGCACAAATTTTTGTGCACCACGCCTCTAGTCTTGTATAAAATGGTTATTTTATTTTTATTTTTGTTTTTAAAGACATAGGTGAAGTAGCAGAAACAAAATATCTAGATGCTGGAAGAAAAGGGAATATAAACTAATATTTCATTGGCATTCCAATATTAAAATTCTCATGAGATAGACACACCAAAAAAAGTCATCTATTTTCTTCCAACCTAAAAATTGACAAACATAATAACATATGATAAAGTATAAATTCTAAGAATTTTACTAAATATTTCTTAAGACTAATAATAATTATTTCATAAAAAGAGAAACTAAATAACCTTAGTGATACTTGAGATCACTTTGTAAAAGCTTCTGAATAAGCTTCTAGTTTCTAAGGGAAGATAACATTTGCCTAACAAAATGTAGGTATCTCTTAAAAATCCTATCACATTCCAGGGTAGCTTTACCATTTCCATTTTATATAGGAATTTAAATAATAAACATAAGTATATATTGATATTTATTAAAATACTAGAGGCTTGGTGCATGAAATTCATGCATGAAGAGGGGTGTCCCTCAGCCCAGCCTGCACCCTCTCCAATCTGAGATCCCTTGGGGGATGTCCAACTGTTTCTAGCAATACAGGACCTCTGGCTCTTAACCACTCACCTGTCTGCCTGCCTGCCTGATTGCCTCTAACTGACTCTGCCTCGCCCTGTATCCGGGACCCAGGGATTCTCTCCTCTGGCCAGTTGCAGGCACTCAGGACCCAGGTTAGCTTCATCCAGGCCAGCTGAAGCAGCCAGGAACCCTGGGCTGCAGCCTCACACAGGCCGCAGCCACAGGTGCCTGGGACTATGGAGTGGGTGGTTTGTCCCTCTCCCAGGCCACAGGCACAGGCACAGCTGCTGGCACCTGGGACCATGAGGCAGGCGGCTTGTCCCTCTCCCGGGCTGCAGGCACAGGCACAGCCACTGGAGACCAGGACTGTGGGATAGGCAGCTTGTTCCTCTCCCAGGCCGCAGCCTGCAGGACCCCATTCCTCTCTAGTGAGGTCATTTGTGCCTGGCTGATCCCCAATCCTCCCTCCCCAGTGTTATATGTCTGAGCCATTAAGGCATGAGGGTGTGATGACCATTTGGATATTAGCTCTTTATTAAATAGGACTAGGGGCCCGGTGCACAAAAATTTGTGCACTCAGGAGGTCCCTCAGCCCGGCCTGTGCCCTCTCAAAGTCTGGGACCCCTCTGGAGATGTCCACCTGCTAGTGTGCCTGGTCAGCCAGGGTGAGGGGCTGATGGCTGTTTGCAGGCTGGCCAAGCCCCCCAGTGTGGACCCTCACCGTATTGGGGTGTGGCCACCCTGGGTGACAGGCTGAGGGCTGTTTGCAGGCTGCCCACAGCCCCGTTAAGGTTTGGGTCCCTACTGGAGTGCCTGGGAATCCTGGGTGAGGAGCTGAGGGGCCTTTTCAGGCTTTGGTTCACTTCAGGTTTTGGTTCCCTATTGGGGTAACTGGCCAGCCTGGGTGAGGGACTGATGGCTGTTTGCATGCTGGCCAAGCCCTCCAGTGGGGTCCCTCACCCCATTGGGGTATGGCCAGCCTGGATGGGGGCCTGAGGGCTGTTTTCAGGCTTCCAGGCTGCCCACAGCTTCCATTGATCCAATGTCCCAACAAGGCTGGCTAGAAGCAGGTTTCTGGGGTTTATTTATCTTCTGTAATTGAAAAACTGTTGCTTTAAACTGAGGCCTACGCAGGTAACGAAGCCTCCTGTTGACTTCAGCTCTGTGGCTTCTATAATTGAAAGAATGTTGCCTAGGCAGGCAGTTTCCTCCATCGCTGGTACAATGGAAGCCTGCTGTTTGATTCAGCTCTGAGGGTTCTATAATTGAAACAATGTTGCAAATATGTGTTGCCTGAGCCTGGAGAAGCCCAGCCAGCCGGCAGACAGTTTACTCCTGGTGCAATGGAAGCCTCCTGTTTACTCCAGCTCCATGACTGCTGGGCTCCATCTTGGCTGGGTTAATTTGCATACAGCCACTCTGATTGGCTGGTGGGCATGACTTAGGCATCCTGTGGTAATGGTCAATTTCAATATTACTCTTTTATTAGATTAGATTATTTATACACAATGACTTTGCAATAATAAAAATAATACTGTGAATCAACTGTCTAGGCTCTACACTTTGGTAACAATATTTTAAATCAATATTTTTTATCCTCAAAACTAAATGAGTATAAAACCACTCAATACCTTTTTTTTTATGAACAAATAGTACACTACTTGTCAAGTTTGAGCATTGCAGCCACTAAGTGTAAATTACATATTACTTTTAGGTCATCGTTAAAAGCAAGGTAGTATATTTCAACAAAGATTTATTCACCATTTCCCTTGGAAAATATTCTATTGCCAAGAATATTTTGAATTGGAAGAATTTAAGTATATAAAATATCAATATGCTAAAAATAACATTGTTAAAAATATTCCTTTCAACTTACAAAATATATGTGGTTTTTATTGCAGCTAAAAAATTAATTTCCTTCTACTGTCAAAGATGTTTAATCATGCCGTCATTATTTTCTTATATCAAGAGAAGATTAATGAGTTTACTATATCACAGTTTAAGTATATAACTCTTAATAAACTATCAGTTCATGCAAATATAAAATTAAAGTCTTTCCATATCATTATTTTTAGTATATACAGAATGGTATATATTTATGCATGAAATATTTATAGAAACCCCTATCAATATTTAGCAGGTTTGAGTTTAGAAGAATAATCAATAAACTCTATGAACTGACCTTTTCATTCCCTTTTATTTCCTCTCAGGAACAAATAGTAAAGATTTATAGTTATTTTATTGTGGCATCAGATAGGGTGAGATAAACAAAAAATAAAAAGCTTTTGTTCTTTATGAAAGAAAGTCCTAGGTAGATTTGAATAAGTGTGATAAATAATGTTAGCTTGAAATTAATTTAGGCAGATTTTTATGTTTTAATAATATTTGAGGCAGATAAGAAACATCTATTTCTATTTTTATTTTATAGACAAAATCACAAGATAAAATTATCTTATTAAAATTATTTTTTGCTGAAACAGATGTTAATGGTGGCTTCTTCTGGGGGGGGTTACAGATGGCTGACTATTTCTTTTATATGTTTCTGGACTGCCTCGTTTTTAACGACAAGCACGTATTAAGTTTTTAAGTCAACATGAGATATGAAAAGATACCAAGTGGATCTTAATGAATCTTTGAGTTAACTTTCGTGTGTCATAAGTATGTTCTCAGTTTATCACTAATAGAAAACTTTTAAATAAACTTGTACATATTTCACACATAAGGCAGCATCATTAAAATGATACAGAGACACAACTTTTACTTTAGTGTGGAAAGTGTGTAATTCTTACTTTTGAGAATTCACATACTGAACATTTAATTTTACTTAATAAAAAGCAATCACAAGTATCACTTCTCAACTAACTTGTCTCCTCTCTCAAAAAACCACCTTTATCACTTGAAATATTTTTGACATTAGCTGTTTCTTTCAGAAGAATAAAAGAACCCAAATTACTGTAATTTTAAGGTTCAGTGAAAAGAGAAACATATAGAAAAATAAAAGAGCTCAACACTTAGATATACCTCACTGCAAACAAGGCCGAAACGAAATCTGTTCTGTTACCTTGCTTGAAGTAGCGTACATTAATGCAACAAGAAGTCAGTGAAATATTTTTTACATATATTTTTAATTGATTTCCAAGAGAAGAAGGGAGAGGAAGAGAGAGATAGAAACATCAATGATGAGAGAGAATAACTGATCCACTGCCTTTTGTACACCCCCTACCGGGGATTGAGCCTGCAACCCAGGCATGTACCCTGACCAGGAATCAAACCATGACTTCCTGGTTCATGGGTCGATGCTCAGCCACTGAGCAACACTGAACAGGCAATCATTTTTTATTTTTAAGAGAAAAAATGTTATTAAAAATGGAGAAATATTTTTGATCAGAAATATAGAAAGTATGTTATATAAAAACACCCTGGATGCTTTCATTTTGAAACATTTGGAACATTGCCTTGGTAAAGAACATTTCTTAAAAAAGCCACTCCAGCAAGTGAGTATCTCTAGAAGGCGGTGAAAGCGCAGAATTAGAGAGATGCTTGCCAAGGAATTCACATCCCAACACGGAGGAACAGATGGCAGCAGTAACAATGAAAACTCAAGGCAGATCCTGTCTGGCACCCTTTCAAAATGATCATTTACATTTCCTACCACAAACAGCCAGCTTCTCTCTCCTTGTATTGCAGGCATGGGTATAGACGAGAAGAAAAAAAATGCAAGAATGACTCTTGAATTATCTTAACAGGGAAAGGGTTAACCTGAAAAGCAAGAAGAAGGTGAGGACATGACCCTGGCCATGTCTTGGTTTCTTGAGATTTCCCAGGCAGTCTCATTGCTGTTTTGCCTAAACTATCTCCAGGTCTGAAACCTTGCCAGCTGTTCTCAGGCTACTGTTTTGCCTCCCACACCATTGTCTTGTTTCTGAGCCCTGCTTAGCAGCTGCCATTTTATTTGTTTCTTCCAGATGAAGAATTTTTGTTGCTAATGTTGGACCATAACCTGATTTACTTTGTGTCTCACCGAGCATACAGTGAGGATTCCGAAAAAGTGACACTTAAAAGATCAGCTATCCCTTAGCCAGTTTGGCTCAGTGGATAGAGAGTTGGCCTGTGAACTGAAGGGTCCCAGGTTCGATTCTTGCCAAGGGCACGTACCTCAGTTGCAGGCTCCTCCCTGGCCCGGGCCCTGGTCAGGGTGCATGCAGGAGGCAACCAGTCTATGTGTTTCACATCAATGTTTCTCTGTCTTTCTCTCTCCCTTCCACTCTCTCTAAAATAAAAAATAAATGCAAAAATATCCTCCAGTGAGGATTAAAAATAATTATCATCATCATCTAGTGTGGTTAGTAATCAGGCAAAGTGGAGTCAGGGCACCCAAAAAGCTAGTCAGAACAGAACCGAAGCAAGCAAGAGAGAGGTCATTGAGTCCTACCACTGTCAGGAACGAGGGGATTTTTCAGGAGTGTAAAAGTAGCAGAACATAAACAGAGGAAAAATGTGATATCCAAGAGAGGCTGTGATGAATGGGGCCGTCTTTCATCTCAAACAGAGAGCATTTACATCACTAGAGCAGAAATTGATTTCCCGGGATTTGGTGACAGCAAACAGAAGGGCCTGACAAAAAGAAGGATGTAGAGACTTGGAGAAAAACAACTCCTTTCTAGGTAGTTTGGGATGCAGGTTGTGATGTTATTCCTTTTTCCTGTCAAGAGAGGAGTGTAGGTTTTATTCTATAAGCCTGGGGGAAGTCAGACAATTGGTTGCCACATATCCCATATGGGATTCATCCTGAGGATCATATCTTTTCTCCAAATAGCGAACATAATACTATCTTGTCCTGCTTCCAAGAATGAGATCTATTGCCCAGGCAAGGCAGCTCGGTTGGTTAGAGTGTCATCCCAATATTCTGCGGTTGTGGGTTTGATCCCAGGTCAGGGCACATGTACAAGAAGCAACTGAGGGATGCATTCATAAGTGGAATAACAAATTGATGTTTTCTCTCTCTCTCAAATCAATCAACCAGTAAATAAAAAGAGTAAGATATGTGGAATACTTTTCTTGAGTAATTTTTTCCTTAATAAATGTTAAACATAAGAAACTGGTTTGAGTCAAGTGAGGCAAAGGATGCAAATTGTGGCATTTTTAAGCCAAAGTCTCCTCTCATCTCCCTTTCCTTGTTAATAATTACTCCCTAGGTGACCTCAATCAATCTCATCACAACGCAATTGCTGTTTCTTCAGTTAAGCCCTACAGAAGGTAGCTAGGTTTTATTGAGGGATGAAACTATATGAAAGAAACATATTTCCAATACTAGAATAATTGCTTGTCTCTCTTGGCTGGAGACAAGTGAAGAGTAAGACTAAAAGAACCACAAATACAGCTAACCCATCTGTGCTCACTCTGGGACATGGGCTCATTGAATAGAGTAGTAAAATAAACACCAGGAATGCATCTATTGTGCTTATAAACATATCCATTTATATTCTCTCTCCTATTCTTCCCTCAAGATTTGAGTTTGATTGGGGAAGTATGTAGATGCTCATAGAAGTCAGTTCCACCAATTGGAATACCCTCTTATGGAGTCTATGTAATTTACAAGGTTCTATGAAATGGGATCTCATATACCATGTTTTGGTATTAACAAAGTAAATTGTTAGTAGGAAACATCAATTAGGCTCTCTGTCTTATCAAGCAATATCTTTAATATCTTTGAAGTACTATTATATTCTTGAGGAATTTTTAAAGAATAATTAAATAGTACACTGCTATACTTTTATATCCACACTAAAGGCCTAGTGCATAAATCTGTGCACCAGTGGGATCCCTCAGCCTGGCCTGCAGGATCAGGCTGAAACTAGGTCTCCGACATCCCCCAAGGGGTCCTGGATTACGGGAGATTGCAGGCCAGGCCTAGAGATCCCACCAGTGCATGATCAGGGCCGGAGAGGGATGTGAGAGGTTGGCCAGAAAGGGAGGGACTGTGGGAGGGACCCAGGGTGTATCTGGCCTGCCTTGCTCAGTCCGGATAGGCCAGACCCCAGCAGCAAGCTAACCTACCGGTTGGAGCATCTGCCCCCTGGTGGTCAGTGGACATCATAGCAAGCAGTTGATTGGCCTTAGCATATCATAGATAATACACTTTGATTGTTTGAATGGATGACCTGATGACTGGACACTCATCATATTAGGCTTTTATTATATAGGATAATGTTATAATTGTGACCTCAAGATTAAGTGCTTCAGGATGTTCATAAAGATATAAAGGTAATATAATCCTCAAAGTTTAAATGTGCTATTTTCAATCATCTCAGTAATTCTTTGTACTTTATCAATTGCATTTTTTGTTTGAAAAATTATTTTTTCTCTCTCTTTATATATATGTATATAATGTGTATGTATTACATTATTTATGTATTCAGGAAGAGGAAGGGAGAGGGACAATAACATCAATGATGAGAGAGAATCATCATTGATTGGGTGCCTCCTGCATACCCCCTATTAGGGATCAAGCCTGAAACCTGGGCACGTACCCTGACCAGGAATCAAATCTCGACCTCCTAGTTCATGGGTTGATGCTCAACCACCAAGGTACACTGGCCCAGGCTCTACAGTGTTTTTAGATAAACCCTTAAGCAAAGGAACAGCATGAACCTCTAAATATTTGATTCTCAGATGTATTCGCAATTGGTACTTGAGAATTTTTCCTTCAAAAATAAAACAGAATAAAATGAAATGATTGTTATTTTTTAAGACTCATCTCAGAAAACAACAGACTTTTGAATATGCTCTGGAATCAATATATCTTTTAATATAAAACTAAAAATGGAAAAATGTTTTGTGGGGGGTAGGGGAGGGGAAAGAAGCTTATCTACTTTTTTCCCCTCTCCTGCTTGTTTTGTTTTTGTTAGTCCCTAGAGTCCCTTTGCTTTGCCAAACTAAAGCCGAGTGTTTATATTCCCTAGTTCCTACAGCTTTTCCAATGCTCTACAAATCTATATACCGTAGTCCTGTGTGCTTTAGCTCTAAACATAATATTTAGATTTGTTGTACTACTTCCAGCATAACTTCACATTCTATGAGATTTAAAGTTACTTCGGATTTCCTAATCAAAGTTTAAATTGACCCCTTTGTTCTTTTAGTCTATTCTTGATTTATTGAATAACATCTATATTCTAGGCTCTGTACTAATGGATGATAGTAAAGGGGTATATAAAAATTAGAGTCTGTCTTCAGTAAGAATGTAAAATGCAGGAAAAGAGAGCTGGGTGAACATTGGTAACAGAACCTGAATTTTAGCTAATTTTCAGTCAAATAACAGAAAAGTAAGAATGCATTATGTAAAACCTATGCCTGAATGTGCTTGGTCCCACAAAAGGCAGTCACAGATATAGCCACAGAAACTTAAAAATGTTATTGAAAAAAATCATATTCATTATTTAATGTTAAATAATTTTTTTTCATTTATTCATTCATCTTCCAAGGATTTATGATTTTAGTGTTTACAAAATCCAGCCACCTAGAATATGCTTAAATGAAAATTATTGCAGTAAATAAAACATGGCTTGGCTAGTTTCTCTGGGGTATTTGGCCAACAGACCAGATAATAAATATTTAACCAAGATATAAAAGCCAAATACATAACCTGCATCTCCTTACAATGACATAACCTTAGAATTTGGTTTAAGGCCCAAGTGAATATGGATGAAACAGTTTGTAAAATAAGAAATATCTTCAAAGGGTAACATAAGTTTTCTCCTGGCATTAGCAAAATATTACCATACCAAGAACAAGGAGGTGTTTAAAGAGGTATTTATTTTATATACTACAGTGCTCCCTTAGTACAAGCCAACATCATTCCATATGGAGCTGACCTCTTCCTGCCCGAGACTCACAACTGATACAGGTTCCAATTTGTAATGTTACTCAAAATAGCCCTGAACTCGAATGTGAACTTTCTACAAATTCAAGAAATTCTGCAAAAATCTAGACCACGAGCAGTGTGTGTTGCGCATCGTTGTATCCCCAGTGCTGCACAGCAGGGTGGGATAGCTGCTTGAAGAATAATGAATGAATGCTGCAGGCTTAGAAATATCAGGAAAATTAAATTACCACTTTCTTTCTTACCATTATGACTGCTTTTATTTAGAGTGCTATTTTGAGAATGGACTGAGCATTATAGTGATTCTTGATATTCTATCTAAGTTTAAAAACTGAAACTCAAAAAGGTAGAAAAGGAGACACTGAACAAGAAAGAAATGTAGCCCATCAACAAATAAATTACTTGCAAGACCCTGATTATTACATTGGTTTTTGTTTGACATATATATATATACTAGTGGCCCAGTGCATGAAATTCGTGCATATTAAAAGAGGATTAATTAGAGGAAATATTTTAATATTGCTATTTGCCCTTTCTCTATAATAGAAGTGTCAGAGATTAAAGAAAATTAGCAAAACATATATGAAAATCTTCCTCCTGTCAGAGTCTGGGGTGCACCATGGAACCCAGAGTCAAGTCTTCAACCACCCACGTGCACCTCAAAATTGCTCAAGACCCAAACCTGGACAGTCCCCCTTCATTGGGCTAGATTCAGACCTGGCCGGTTCCACCCTGTCAAGCCCTGCCAGGTGGGGGTGAGGGGAACCTCAGGTCCCCTGGGTGCCAGGGCAGAGGGGCATGGCCTGAGGTCCCCCAACAAGCCCTGCTGGGTGGAGGGAGTGGCCTGTGATCCCCCAGCCTGGCGCTGGGGTAGGGGGCACAGCCTGAGGTCCCCTGTCCTGGTGCTGGGGTGGGGGGCATGGCCTGAGGTCACCTGGCCCAGCACCAGGGTGGAGGGCACACCTTGAGGGCCCCCCGTCAAGTCCCACTGGGTGGCACAGCCTCAGGTCCTCTGGCCTGGGGCCAGGGCAGGGGGCATGGGCTGAGGTTCCCCAGCCTGACACCAGAGAAGAGGGTGCAGCCTGAGTTCCTCTGGCCTGGTGCCAGAGCAGGGAGAGCAGCCTGAGGTCTCCTGTCAAGCCCTACGGGTGGAAGGCACACAACCTGAGGTCCCCTGTCAAGCCTCATGCAGGAGGTGAGTGGGTGTGCACCCTTAGGTCCCTGCTGATTGCTTCCTAAGGCTTGTTATGGGAACTTAGCCTCAACTGTGGGTGCAAATTGACCAGAGTGACGGTCAATTTGCATATTCCCTCTTTATTATACAGGACTAGGGGCCCGGTGCACAAAAATTTGTGCACTCGGGGTGGAGGGAGTCCCTCAGCCCGGCCTGTGCCCTCTCACAGTCTGGGACCCCTCAGTGGATGTCCTATGATGGCCCCAGTCTGCCAGGCGCCTTTTGTGTGTGTGTGTGTGTATATGTGTGTGTGTCACCACTGGGGACCTGCCCCCAGCCGCATCTGAGGCTCGGAGCAGTCCTCCTGTGTGTGTCTACCTGCTGGGG
>PVJC01042443.1:0-14940 GCA_004026665.1 Murina feae
AGGCTGGTGGTCTTTGCATATCATTGCCCATTAAAATGAACCGGGGGCTTCTGGTGAAGTGGCTGATTCCAGGGCTTTGCAGGAAATGTACAGGATGACTCTGGAACATCTTAAACAAGAAAGCTACCAATATGACTGGGGTCATATCAAGAGGACACGGGAGCCAATATCAAGGTCAAAGTAAGGACCTTTGAGCCTGACAGGAAAACTGCAATGTTGAAACAGATAATATATTTAAAATCCACTGGTTTGGAATGATACTGAAAACCAAAACATATTACCTTGAGAGGTTGCTAGGGCATTAACTCATTGCTTTGAAAAATTGGTCAAGACAACAAATCAAACTCTTTATCTATTTCTCCCAAATAGACTGTATTTTAAGTTAACCTAATAAAATAATTCCACCGAATAAATGTGAAAGAAAGAATAGAATTAGAAAATGACTTTTTGGGGAGGAAAAATAACAATTTTTAAACTGTTAATTAAAGAATGACAGTATAATGAGAATTCCTAATGGATGGACCCACCGGCAATCCAACAGGCATTATTCACTAATTAAAAAAAAAAAAAGGCCCTGATTGCAGAGCTGATGGAGCATTTTTTTTTTTTTTGCCAAGGAATTGACTCAACCTGATCAAGCTTTTAGCTATAGACACCAATTTACAGGAGATGGAGGGGACCATATACAATCAGCTAATCCCACACTACAGAAAATTCTGCAGGACAAAAGAGCTTTTTCTTTAACAAATCAATGCCAAGAAAACAAAAGCAAAAAAAAAAAAAAAAAAAAAAAAAAAAAAAAAAAAAAAAAAAAGAGAGACTTAAGAGGCATAGCAATCAAGAGCAATGTGTGAGCTTTGTTTGGAACCCAAATAAAAACAAACTATTAACAAAATTTACAATACAGTCATGGAATAGAACTGATAATACAGGATGACATTGAAAGAATTATTCATTTTTTAGGTGTGACACAAATTATCTTTGAGAGGTGCACAATAAATTATTAACAAATAATGACTAGCTACCCAGGATTTGCTTTAAATGACCACGGGGAAGCAGGATGGAAGGATTAGGTGAAACGGGATTGGCCGTATGCTAATGAAAGTACAAGCTGAATGAGAGACACACAGGCGATTCCTATAACACTCTTTTAAAATTTTGCGTACGTCTGCAAATATCCCTAATAAAAACTTTTTCAGAAGTGCTTCAGATAAAAAAGTTAAAGAACTAAAAATGATGAATGCAAATATGACAAAATGTTAATAGCTGTCAAATTCTCAGCGATGGGAATATGGATGCTAACTTTTTCTCCGTGTTTGCAAATGTTCATAATAGTAAACAAAATTGTAAAGGCACTTAAACCCAGCAAAGACCCAGAGTCAGGTCAAGATAAAAGGATTTTGACATATAGCTACAGACAGATAGGTAATGCTGGCATTTACCACTAATGTCCACAGAAAGTTAAGAGCAAATGACAAAGCACACCAAAACGTTCAAACTTGAACTAAACTGCTGGGAAGAGAAAAAAGAGGGACCTAGAGAAAAGGACTGTAGCTGACAGAACAGCAAAGCTCGTGACATAAAGGATCTTCAACTTAGAGTCAAGCCATGGCATGGTCACATGGGAGGGGAGGGGCTTTACAATGTTTAGTCCAGGGCCCCAGGGATGATCAATTAAGAGATCTGCTACACCTTGTGCCCTAAAGCCTTAAAGCTGTAAGTGACGGGGTGTAACATTTTTCAAAAAGCAGCCCAACCCCACAGAAGCTCAAAAGCATTTATGATTTGGAACTAGAAAATGAACCCAGACAAAGCAGGCAGCGTGACTGTTGTTCAGCTACGCCAGCAGCTGTTGCGAAAGCACTGCCTCTCGGCAGAAGCTCTCACCACAGCATGACCTCACATCCTCTACCCCGAAGAAGGCTCTGTCCGTACCTGATGATGACACACTGGTTCTCTCGGTCAATGATCATGTTTCTGTACATATTATCTGCAAGAGCATAGATGTGGGGTGGGTTTTCGTACTGTGCCTAGAAAAGCAAAACAAAACGAAACCAAACCATGGTCAGATAAAGCAACACATTAGATTTTTTTTTTCTTGGCCTTGGCGTATACCACACTCTATGCAGTTCCAATGCTTATAATTATATCTTATAGGTTACATAACACAAGAATTCATAAAATTGCCAAGGTCACGAGGAGTTACACCGAACAAAATAAAGGTGGGATCTGGAGGTTCTCTCCTGTAGGCATTTGAGTGATTCAGCCTTCAGTCATGCCCTATGCCTTCAGATACTCCAGCACACGCCCTTCCATCCCAGCATGCCTCCGCAAGTGACGTTCCACTGCTAAACATTTTAAAGGCCCTGGGGCGACAGGCCTTCTAAACCCCTGGGTCTGATTTTACTAGAATTCTAAATTCCTACACATTTTTTTTTTCTAAGAGGCAAGTTGGAGATGGCTATGAATGAGGAGAAAACCAAAATTTTTCATAAGAAGAGAACCAGAGGTGTGGTTCTTTAAAGTGATCCATTGGTTTGGTCAGTTTGTTTCATCTCAGTAGGCGAAAAAAATCCTGGCACACTAAGATACTCCCCTGGGTTTTAGTTTCATGGGGTATCTTAGCTCTGCATAAATATAAATTCACCAGTACATTCACTGTGTCAGGACAACTGCAGCCCTGCTTTCTTCAATTTCTTGGCACCCACCTCCACCATTTATTTGCTCAAAAGAAAAATGCTCAAAAGAAAAACACTTCATGTGGTGTAAAAATGAAGAAAGAGCACTCCTTCAGTTTAAGGTTATATATATATATATATATATATATATATATATATGCTAATATGCAAAGTGTCCCCTCTGGAGTTCAACCACGAGTTTGATTGCTTGCTATTACATGTGCTGACCACCAGGGGGTGGTGTGGAGTGAAGGAGGGCCCAGGCCAGCAGCCGGAAGGCCCTGATCAACCCTGATCACCGGCCAGGCCTAGGGAGCCTATCTGTGCACGAATTTCGAGCACCGGGCCTTTAGTCTAACATAAAAAAGGGAAAACAATACCAGAATCAGTGAGAAGGCATTAGATTGTGTTTTTCCCTTTCCTGGTGCCCATCTCTAAAGTGGGGATACTAATGCCAATGCTATAAATGTCACAGGGTAACTGTGATGATGGATGGGGACGGATTTGAAAAAGTAGTCTTATGCAAAGGTGCAGTATCATTTACCAATCCAGCTTCGGGCCTTATGTTATAATGATTTACTAATAGAAAAGGGGGCCTGGCCCAGAAGTTGCCATTCATTGCAAGCTCTGGTAGATCAGAACTGAGTGATGAGAGGGGATGAAAAGAGGGGCTTGCTGCCTGCACACGTTTTGAACTGGTGTATCCAGTGTCCATGCTTTCTATCACATGTGAGCAGGAGGTTCCCAAGAGGAACTGCCCAGTGAGGGTCGGAGGCTATTCCTGGGACTTGTTGACTGAACAGCTCCAAACAGGAACGAGAATATGGTCCCTGCCGTCACCTTACAGTCAGAAGGGGATGCATGGATGGACCTCAGGATATTGTCTTAAAATGGCCTTTAAGCCTAGATTGCTTATGCAGGATTATTTTTAATGCCTCTTTGAAAACAGGGAAATCGATTAAAAGAAAGAAAAGAGAAAAATAGAAGGAAATGGAGTGGAGAGAAAGCTGTGGGCATAGAGGGAAAGGTGTGGGCAAGTGATTGTCCAATAAGGCTTTAAAGCTGATTAACTGATCATACTTGTCCTTAGTAATTGATTGTTTTTCAAGATGGTTTCCAAGCTATGGTCTCATGGACCCTCTCAGCTACCTACGAGAATTATCAGGTAGGTATTTCCTCTACCTGATCCTCTCCTCCCCTGAAAGTCATTAGGATCTGACTTCAGCTCCAATAGTCAACAGATTCGAGTACCGGTACTTAACCTCTCTGAGCCTCCGTTTCCTCAACTGTGAAATGGAGACAGAGAGCAAGACACAGCCAGCATCCAGGGCTGTTGCATGATTTGTCACAAGTGTAAGATAACACCTGCCACTCAGTAAATATCGATTTTACAACACTCAGTTATCATTAGCAGTTAAAAATAAATATGTATTTTTAAAATTCTAGGGCATTCCTTCAAGGAGAACTCTTCCAAAGGTGAATGGTCTAAACAGGACTGATAGCAACGCTGTTCAGAGAACTGGAAAGAAACACCACCAACGCATAGCACTTGCACCCACCCGCCCCGGCCGTCACTGAGAATGCCAGGCCAGCCCGCGCCTGCTGCTCCCGGCCTGCAGTTCAGGGCGCCAAGGCAAGGCCCAGCCTCTGTTGACAGTGTGCCCCTTGTGCTGGGCTCCCATAAAGGCAGCATTATCAAAGGTCTTTCGCGTGGCAGCCTCCTTCAGCTCTAGCAACCAGCACCATTCATCTGGCAACAATGGGGTGTGAGCTCTCGCTTGGGGTAGATTGCCTTCCACTTCAACTGATGAATCTGTGTGGGCTCTCTTTTGTTTGTTTTCCAGGGGTCAGGACTAATGAATGCTCTTGTGCTTCTGCTGCAAAGGAAAGAGCGAAGGAGAAAAGATGCAGAGATGGGGAGGCCTGGGGACGTGATGAACCACGTCAGGAACACATTGGTGAGGATTACAGTTTTCCATTTTTGTCACACAACTGAATTGGCTACGGAGCTGTGTCAGAACTGGGACCGAAGTCACGTTAATAAATGAAGTAATAAAAGATTCATTTTTCAAGTTCCAGTCATAGCCACAGTTTCAGGATCTGATTCAGACAGAATGATCTCCTTTGCCCAATTTATTTTTTACCGGTTATTGTTTGTTTAGTCTTAGAATTTTGTAGCACGTGTGGAAAGAGGAAGGTCCCCCAACCTGTAGGTCTTACATCCCATTTAACTAATTTTATATATAATGCTCCAATGTTAAATAGTCCTATGCTCTTGAGCTGCACTTGAAAGAGCAGCATCACATTAAAAAATCAAACAATGGCCCTGGCTGGTGTGGCTCAATGGATTGAGCACCAACCGTGCACCAAGAGGTCTCAGTTGCAATTCCCAGTCAGGGCAAATGCTCCGGTTTCAGGATTTCAAGATTTGTTTGATCCCCAGTGGGGGATGCACAGGAGGCAGCCAATTGATGTTTCTCTCTCCCTCTCTCTTCTTTTCTCTCTGAAATAAATAATAACATATTTAAAAAAAATCAAACATGTTACCTACTTGAGCTTCCCCAATAGTCACTCATACTAAGGGAATACAAGTATATTGCCAACATCAAGAAAAACTACCCATGCATCAAAGAAGCCAAAAACACTCCAGTGATTTCCATGGCATGTAACTTACCGCTCCTTGGTACATTTCAATTTCCTTATCTCCAAAATAAGGCATCTGCTTGAAAGGGTTGACTGAGATTAAGACGGATCCTATATATGTCTGAATTTATATCCAGTTAAGGTTCATTGTTAATCTTCATAGTTACACATTTTTTTAAAATTGAGTAAATAGATGTTATAAAAAAATTCACGATTGTTCAAGGAAGAGCTTGTGTACTTATTTTCTAAAAGATTTCAAATAAAGACAAAGGCAATTACCAGCTAGCTCAGATTTTGTTCCTCTCCAGGAAGAGGAATGAACTTAATTACCAAGGTGCTACA
Organism: Murina feae; assembly: GCA_004026665.1. NCBI lineage: Eukaryota > Metazoa > Chordata > Mammalia > Chiroptera > Vespertilionidae > Murina > Murina feae. Next base: position 5,664 of record PVJC01042443.1, read on the forward strand.
AAAAAAAATAGGAAATGAATTGAAGCTTATTCCTCTAAGACTCATCACACACAACTAGAAAAAACAAACAAAACAAAACAGAAATGACCAAGGAATGAAAGAGCAGTTATCATTCCTCTTTTCCAATGATATTATTTTTCTCCGGGACCTTTCTTATCTATTAGGTATACTAAGAGTGTATTCATTTACTCATTTAGCAGATAGAGGGATACAAGATGAACTCTTAAGAAGCTTAGGGAACTGAGTTGTATCCATATTATTTAGAGCAGACAATTACAAACCCATACTGATCAGGCTGAGGAGAAGGAGGTGTTATTTCAGCATGGGGAATCCAGGATGTCCTCTCAGCAGAGAACATGTTCATATTAAGTCTTAATTCTCTTATACGACACATTCTTACATGCCCAAATAAGTTAAGTGTTATTGTAACAAAAAGACATTTTCATGTATTCATTCAGCAGTCAACTAGTTTGAACTGGGCGTCTACATGCCAGGCGGTGTTCTAGATGCTGGGGATACAGCAGTGAACAAAATACACACACCGACAAAAGTCCCTGCCCTCACAGAGAAAAAAGAATCATAAAAAAAGAAAATAATGAAAAAACACTAAACCACACACATACTCAAAAATGTTTATTTTAATCAATGATTTCCCACAGTTTAGAAATTTTGCAGTTGAAGATGTAAAGCTATGAGATTTCCTCCCCCATAGAGACATTTATAAATTTATATGTTAGGATCCAGGTGTCTAAGAGAGCAGTGCGGTAACCCTGGTCACACTGCCTCATTCCCCAAGTCCAGTTCTTTCTGACCTTGGGTAAGTCATATCTGTAAGCTGCAGTTAATGGAGGATGGGGTAAAACAGGACCTACTCAATAGGGTTGTTATGAGAATTGATGCAACAAAATGCTTAGCACCATGTCTGGTATAGTACATGCAATTTCCTTAATTCATATACTTCAAGATGCATGTTTTGTCACATGTTAATACCTCTGAGATGCAGCTTTGGTACTGTTATTGAACACAAATAAGCCAAGCGTTGGATAAATCATACCATATTTAAAAATTAATATTTATACAAAGGCAAGAATGCAGAATGATTCGGTTGCAATTTTGCTTCCTTTTTCACTGACCAGAAAGATCTCTGACTTGAAAGGGTTGAACTTGAAGTGACAGTATGGAAGATGGGGTCATTTGAAAAGCACACCCAGATGGAACCAGTGGGGGCAGTCCATGGCTCTAAGAGAAAATGAGAATGAGGCAGTGAATCAGAACTAAAAATCGCCAGAGTCACAGAAGAAGGGGCACGAGCAAATGTAATTCCAAGTGCCAAAGCCAGAGGAGGCCACCGATAGATTGATTAATGGCTTATTTCTTTTTAGGCAAAAATTTAGAACAGATAAGTTTATTATTGAAATTATTAATCAGAAAAGAAATGTCTATAATGCTGTAGACTAAATGTTAATAACACTGATCAAACACATACACATCACATGGTACTAATATAAGCTCCTAATCACAACTCTGTTGCCACTTTAACTCTATTCTTTTATGAAGAAACTGAGGCAAAGAGAAACTTTAAAACTTGCTCAAAGTCACAAGCTAGTGAGTAGCAAAGCTATGCTCCAAACCTAGGCAACCAGGTTCTAGAGTTTACACTCTTTTTAAAACAAACAAACAAACATCTTTTTAATTGATTTCAGAGGGAAAGGGAGAGGAAAAGAGAGATAGAAACATCAATGATGATAGAGAATCATTGACTGGACTCCCTCTGCATGTTCCCTAGAGGGGATCAAGCCTGCAACCTGGGCATGTGCCCTGACAGGGAATCGAACCGCAACCTCCTGGTTCACACTCAACCACCAAGCCATGCTAGCTGGGCTAGAGTTCACACTCTTAATCAACAAGCTACATTGCCTTTCTAAGTTTAGCAGGCTGTTATTATTGTTGATATTATAATTGATAGAGCTGCCGGATTTAGGAAATAAAATAAAAAATGCCCAGGTAAATTTGAAGTTCAGACAAATAATAATTTATGCATATATATCCCAATAAGTATGCTCCAAGCAATATTTGAGACATACCTCTACTAAAAAGGTACTTGTTTATCTGAAATTCAAGCTTAATCGGGCATCCTATATTTTACTGGCAACCCTAAATTGGCAGCACAAGAATGTCCAGCAGGACTAAGGGGTGTTCGATTAGAGAGCCTATGGTCTCTCATAAATTAGATTCTGTGATACTTTGAGTACTAAAAACTCTTATCTCTCTTTGTTGATTTTTTAAAAAATATATTTTTTTATTGATTTCAGAGAGGAAGGGAGAAGGAGAGAGAGATAGAAACATCAATGAAGAGAAAATCATTAATTGGCTGCCTCCTGCATGTCCCACACTGGGGATCCAGCCCACAGCCCAGGCATGTGCCCTGACTGGGAATCGAACCAGGAGCTCCTGGCTCATAGGTTGATGCTCAACCATTGAGCCATGCTGGCTGAGCCGTTGATCTTTTTCTGTACCTTTACCACATGGTAGGGACCAAACCAAAACGGAATGAGGCCTGGCCCTCACTCAGATTCTCATAGTATAGTAATTCTTATATTAAATCCAATTTTCAAGAAATAAAGCCCTGCTGTAACCACCCTCGTTTCAGAAGAAAAGGACATCTGGCTACATTTATCTCCAGGTGAAAATGAACTTGGGCAGGTCTGGCGTTTCCATGGAGAAGGGTGCTCCTTCCCTTGGTTGTGAAGGGAATGCCATGACTGCCACCTGTCCTGGACAAACTGGTCACTGCATAAGAAGAAGAAAGAGCTACCCAAGGACATAAGCCAAAGGAAGCAACTGCTCGGCAATCCCTTCCCGCCTCACCGAGCCCTTGGTTATCAAATACATATGGGTTGGGTTGCATAAGAGCTTCTATAGGAGCCAACATTTTTCACTGTGAATAATCTGTTATGTAAAGAGATATATTGTAGAGTCTTGACCTAGTCGGCTATATCAATCTTGATTAAGGCCTGGGAAGGAGACAGAGAAAAGAAACTTCTTTCAGACGACTCAAGGCCAAGCCTGAATCAATGACTGAGATTGAAAGAGGGAAAATTGTAGCTGTTCCCTAAATTTCCCATAAATAATGGGGCTGCCATATTATTTAGGATGAATCCAGGAAAATAAAGTTTAGTTTGAAACAGAAGAATTGAGACAAGAGAATTTAACTTAGATTTAAAGGAAACCAACACATTTTAGTTATTTTAGGTGAGAGTTTGGCCTCACTGTTTATCTAACTGTCCACCTTTTTTTCCACCTGGCTGGGTCTGCAGGCACCTCAGGACTTCCCTGAGCACATGGGCCTCCTACTGAGTTGGGTCCCTTCTCTAGACCTCAAATACTCCCTCCCACTCCCTACTACATAATTCAGGCGTGCCTTCGGCAAAAGCTGTTTCCGTCATTGTCTCTACCACATAGTCTTTGGCAATGAAGGTGTAGCCCAAGGTTAATTTTGGAAATGTATGGAGCTATAAAGCTATGATACAAAACCAAACCGAACCAAACAAATAATCCCCTCTCCCCCCAAACACCCAAACAAAAACCTGGAAATAAATAACATAAATGCCATCTTACTTAATAGACTTAGCAAGATGAAAGGACCCAGCAGATCTTGGTTCTCAAATGTTTGTGGGGGATCTTTGAGTTTACAGTGATCTGCAGCAAGAATGACAGAGAAACGATGCCCTGAATTTTTCATAAAGCTCAATGTATTCAATGTAAAAGACTGTCCTTTATTCTTCGATTATTTCCTTTCCATTTTGGGAGTGTTAAAACATTCTTTCTTTTATGAAATGTGATGGTAGTGAAGCTTCTGTAAGTTTGTTTTTAATGGTCTTATTAGACAAAGATAAAGTTTAATCTAAGAAAATAATTCCAACAACCGATGAATTCCCCCAAACCACCAACATCCATCTAGTGGATTTCCCTGTTTTTATCCCTAAGGTGGGGGGTGAGGGGAGCTGAGGCCAACTTGCCTGAAGACATATGTGGAGAAGGTCAAGCTGGAACTTGAGCCCCCTGGCTCCAGCCGCCAGACCAACCTTCCTCCCTGCAGCATGGTGTCCCACCCCCAACATGACTGACTGCCAAAGACCAAACCTCATTCAGAACAACTGCACTGCCTTCAGCTCCCGTTGGTCTGGCACAAACATCTCAACCCCTAATTCAAGGGCCGAAGATGCCAAACACACTTGAGTGTGGTCTTTGAGTGAAAACAAGTTTGGAGAAGGCCGGACCAAATGGGCAGAGAGTGCTTTTGCACAGAACCGTTGTCGTCAGCCAAGTGGCTACAAATGATGCCAGGCATAAGAGCAAATACTGCAATGTTTTCCCCAGAGATTTTCAAGTGGAATTGTAAGGGTTGTGGCACCATTCAGGAAAAATGGATGGTTAATCAAACCTTCCTTGTCTTAGGATAAACAGCTGAAAAATATCTGTGTGTGTGTGTGTGTGTGTGTGTGTTTATTGGTAACCATGTTAGCATTTTCTAAGTAGATATTTTTCTGATGTAGAAAAGGAAATGAGCATTCAGGATGAATGCATTAAAAACTGATTATTCCAAATGCTGACCTTCAAGAGAAGACGATGTGCTGTATTAAATGTAGAAGAGGTCAAATGAGCAATTTTATAACTTTATGTGAAATTGAATCTCTTCTTCCCTTAACTACTAAGCTTAGGAGAGAGGGGGGGGGAAACCTTTTTACTTAAAATAATGCTACTCTAAAAAAAATGATGCTACTCTATCATAATAATATTCCCTTAGCACTGAACTGAAAAAGAAGGCTTTTATCACTGATCAGAGGAAAAGATTTGCAGCTCCACCCTTGGCGTTATTCTCGTAAACATCCAACAGACCCATCAAGCTTTCTCAAAGCTGAGAGCGGCCCTGTGCTACTGATGAAAGCACATTGATGCTGAGTTTCTCATTTATCGAGTGGGCAGATTTCTAAGACACGAAGTCATTAGTGGTCAACTAACTCATTTCCTTGGTAAAGTGCACGATTAGTCAGTCATTGATTCAAAGGCATTAATTCAGAGGCAAGCAAGCAGCCCCCTCTGTGTGAGTCACTTAAAAATTCTGCTGTCTTAAATAGTCAACAAATTTTCAATGAACACATAATATGATGCACCATGCCAAGAATTATGCAGGAAACTAAAACACACAATGCAAGAGGATCCCATTTTTGTTAGAATTAACAAGAAAGCACACATAAATGCATGCCTGCATGTGGATAAGTTAAAAAATATAAAGCAAGAGGTCATAAAGGCATGAACCCTATCTGGTAGGATTCTAGGTGATTTTAGTGTTCTCCTTTCTACTGGACTCCATTTTACATGTCATGTTAAATGAAAACGTGTTACTTTTTAAAAAAAATATGTATTTTATTGATTTTTTACAGAGAGGAAGGGAGAGGGATAGAGAGTTAGAAACATCGATCAGCTGCCTGTTGCACGCCCCCTACTGGGGATGTGCCCGCAACCAAGGTACATGCCCTTGACTGGGATCAAATCTGGGACCCTTCAGTCCGCAGGCCGACGCTCTATCCACTGAGCCAAGCCAGTTAGGGCGAAAATGTATTAGTTTAAAGGGCTTTTTAAACGTTGCTTTTTTTTTTTTTTTTAAAAAAGAAGACACATGAGACACAGTCCTTGTCCTCAACGAATCTCTGGTGTTTTAGGAATGAACGTTCTTGGTGGGGAGAAATGAGGATGGCTGGGCTGCCTGCTGATAACCACGGACACCACCTTTTTCTTCTCTTATCCAGCTTAACAAAATCCATGTTCCTTGTCAATAATGTAAGAAGTTGAGCCTGTATTCTAAGAACATTCCAATAAATAATTTGTTCAACTACACTCTGTGGGAGCTTTTTATGGGCTTGTCGATAACCCAATCCTCCATTAAAAAATTTTTCAGGATAATAAGCATTAGAATTTCCAGTAAACATCCCTACAATCGAATTTCTGAACTATACCTCAGAAATATGGGAGGAGCTTACACACTTGCCTTAGCTTATGACAATACTAACGTGTGCTTATGGTACACATTTCATTTAATCCTGCGACAGCTCATGCGGGAGAGTTTATTGTCATTCCCACTTTACAGGAGAGTTAAATATTTTGATGATGATAAGTCCAGAAAAAGTGAGCATACTTCAATTTTTTTGAGCAAATAAAATGAAATCTTACAGCTGAATACAACTGCTTCCATTCAATTAAATTAAAGGCAGTTCTGCACAGGTGTCGAGGAGTCAGCAAAGGGCCATAAAAGTAGTTAATTTAGGCCTAGGGGTCAGATGGTCTGTTGCAACCACTCAGCTCTGCCACTGTAGCATGAAAGCAGCCACAGACAAGAATAAAACAACTGAGCACAGCTGGGTTCCAATAAAACGCTGGTTATAAAATGGGCAGCAAGCAGGAGCTTGTCTGCAGGCGGTAGCCGCCACCCCTGATCAATACAGCTGAAAAATCCAAGGGAGTCCTTGAGGTCTAATTTCACACTTAAAAGTAAGGGTTTAGGGATTTAACTATCCAGATATTTGGTTAAAAAAAAATCTCCTATGGTAAATAAGAAACAGCACAGCAGTGGGAAGACCATCCAAGTGCCTCAGAATAATGTATCGCTCGATACACAGCTGGTGCTTGAACTCTCCTGATGATGAGACAGGCGGTCCTTGCACAAGTATTGCTGCGTAGGTACGGGTGCTTCTAACCAACATTCAAATGAGCAGCGCGAGAAATAAGCAGAAGCTACTACTGGTGTGAAAATGACTCTCCCCGTGCTTTGGGGGTTAAAATCTTAAAGGTGCATTATGAGGGTTGCAAAGACTCCACCTGTCATGGTCCTCCACAACACTATCCCTTCAAAGGCGCCAACAGCAAAGTTAAACTTGCTGGAGCTACTAACAGATTTTACACAAATCTTCGCATGTCTGTGACCAACTGCAATCATTCCACTAAGAGAGCTTCACCTAGCTGCACCAAAGGAAACTCATGAATCCTGTAAGAACTTAAGTGTCACAGTTCTCTGTTTATAATACAGTCAACACGCATTTGAATCAAATTTCCATTCTGAATTTTTAGAAGTCCCATAAGAAGTGGCATCTGGCAGCCCGGCTGGTGTAGCTCAGTGGTTGAGCATTAATCTATGACCCAGGAGGTCAGGGTTCAATTCCCCATCAGGGCAAATGCCCAGGTTTCGAGCTTGATCCCCAGGTTTCGGGCTTGATCCCCAGGTTTCGGGCTTGATCCCCAGCGGGGGGTGAGTAGGAGGCAGCCGATCAACGATTTTCTCTGATTATTGATGTTTCCATCTCTCGCCCTCTCCCTTCCTCTCTGAAATCAATTTTAAAAATATTTTGAAACAGGCATCTGGCAAGCTAAAATCGAAACGTAAAGGACAACACAGGAATGCTAGGCATTTCAATAGCTTATCCTCACTTCTCAGGTTTCCTTTAGTAAACAAGAATGCAGAAAAACTGACCAAATGGCACATTTTTTTGCATGGGGCAATCTTTTTTAAACTTTTTGAAACTTAACTGCTTTGCAATTAGGGAGCGCTACTGACAGAATTCTCTGCAGGTCAGGACTTTCTCTGAACCACCAGGGGTGGGAGACACCATGTGCGTGGCTAGAGGACGTCAAAGATACAGTGCGTGGATTAAAACAGATGGCTACTGGCTGCATCTTGATTATGTGAAATGCCAGGAAAATAATCCAGCATCATCTCTGCCCTTCCCACAGCCTGAACCAAGGGACAAAAAAGTACACAGCCACATTCTGAAAGGGTGAAGATGACGTGAGCACAAGGCCTTCAGATGAATCTTCTTTGTTGTTGTTGTTAACCCTCACCCGAGGACATTTTTCCATTGATTTTGTTAGAGAGAGCGGAAAGGAGGGAGGGAGTCTGAGAGGTAGGCGGGGAGAGAGACACATGGATGTGAGAGAGACACACTGATTGGCTGTCACCCACAGGCACCCCGTCCCAGGGCTGGGACTTGAACCCGCAATCCAGGTATGTGCCCTTGACCAGGAATTAAAGCCTCGACCCTTCAGTGTGTGGGCCGACATGCTAACCACTTAGCAACACTGGCCAGGACCAGATGGATCTTCTTACAACAGGACTAAAGCCACGTTTCCCTGTGGACACTGTCACCCCATTTAGAAATGTCCAAAGGAACCAATGAAGGATACAAAAATGTAGTCGTCCATGTATCTCTTCTTCAGGTTCTCCACGATGGCGTTCTCTGTGATCTTGGAGAGAAGGACCATGTCGTCCACGCCACTGTGCTTGACGTTGTGGCTCTGCCAGTGGTACCGGTAGGCACCTTTGCTTCCCTGCAGGTGGAAAAGACACAATTATTAGGATAGTTTATTTTTTCCTAGAGTTAAAAAAACAAAAACTGCCACTCACTTCCCATATAATCCTCATATCAAATGTGGCAGAACAGAGTGAACAAAGAGTTTACTATCGATCGACCTGGATTCAAGTTTCAGCTTCACCACCGACAGACCAAGCGAAGTGGGGAGAAGTTACCTGCATCACGTCTACTTCTCTTTCCTTATTTGAAAAATGAGAGAAATGAAACCCACTTTATAGAATTACTAGGGGTCCGGTGCACAAAAATTTGTGCACTGGGGGGGAGGGGGGTCCCTCAGCCTAGCCTGTGCCCTCTTGCAGTCTGGGACCCCTCGGGGGATGTCTACCTGCTGGTGTGCCTGGCCAGCCTGGGTGAGGGGCTGAGGGCCGTTTTCAGGCTGCCCACAGCTCCCATTGACCCAACGTCCCAGCGAGGCTGGCTGGAATCAGGTTTCTGGGGTTTATTTATCTTCTATAATTGAAACTTTGTTGCTTTGAGCAGAGGCCCAGCTGGCCTAGGCAGGCAGTTTTCTCCATTGCTGGTGCAATAGAAGCCTGCTGTTTGCTCTACACTACGTGGCTGCCAGACGCCATCTTGGCTGGGTTAATTTGCATACAGCTGCTCTGATTGGCTGGTGGGTGTGGTTTGGCGGGTGGGCGTGGCTTATGTGTAAAAGAGTGACGGTCAATTTGCATATTACTCTTTTATTAGATTAGATTATAAGGATTAAATAAAATGAAATATGTAAAGTGCTGAGCAGGGTCTAGATAGAGTATAGCATAATAAACGATTGATGGTCTCTCATAATTCCTTCAACCGTATTATTTCATAATATTTATCAATGAAAATGAGCAGTAAAATAGAAACTTCCCAGA
>PVJC01042444.1:0-14937 GCA_004026665.1 Murina feae
TTCTGATTGGCTGTGGGCGTCCCGGAGAAACGGTTAATTTTACTATTCCGCTTTTATTAGTTTAGATAGCTAACCATTGAGACATAAAAATTCAAACTGCAATATCCCTTTCCATGTATTCTGTGTAATGCTATACAATAGGTAGAAGGAATAATGCAAATATAGATAGAGTGTCTTGGAAACTAACCCATGATATATTATTAAAATAATTACAGAACCATATACAAAGAAAAAAGTACATGAACACACATGCACACACGTGTGTGTGTGTACTTTTTTCTTTGTACATGAACACACATGCACACACATGTGTGTGTTTATATGCATTTTTCTTTGCACATTATAATAAATACATATAGATTACAAGGCTGTATTTAAATCACATATAAATAAGCCTAGAAGAAGTTATATTAAAAAGTTTTGCCCCAGAAGAGAGGAGAGGGATTAGGAGTATGGAAGGCCTCTTGATCTTTCTTCTATATCTGACTATATTTCTTAGCTTTTTACAGCCAGCATGTATGACTCCTATCATTTAAAGAACAAATGACTTAAATCAACTGGAAGAAAGCCACAAAAGAAATCAGTCCATAAAAGGTTAAGGCCATTGGATCAAATGCAGTTATTCAAATGAGAGGAACGGCATTTCCTGTTGTCCTTGATAACCCAAAGTTCCTGCTGCTCATGACCATCCGCCGGGTCTTGCACACACATGGAATGGGAGGAGAGCCGCCTTCCTTCAGAGTGAGGAGGCCGTCCATAAGGTCCCAGTGTGGGCCCTCTCTCGGGGTCCACGAAGGAAGAGGGGGTGCCGGGAGCCTCCTACAAAACTGCTGACTATTTAAACATTATTCCAAGATCGGCTTTTTAAGAACTGCTTCCCAAATACCAGCTGTTTGCTCTTCTTTGTAGTTTTCTTTATTTTGGATGATAAGAGATAAGTATGAAAAGTGACAGGTGCTGTGACAAGGGCCACTTTGATTCAGCGCTGCTGGTGTTGCTGCTTCCACAGACAAAATCAGAAAAGAGAGAATCTAGTCTTTTTTTTTTTTTTTTCATGCTGAAGCTAAATCCATTGTCAGCAACTAACCTTGAAGTGAGAAGTTAGTTAGAAGATACTAGATGAGCCTGGCCCTTAACTAACTAGACTGTATACTGTTCAGACTTGACATTTTAAATTTACAGCAAAGCTAGATGAACAAGTGAATGCAGGACTGGATGAAATTATTACAACCCTTACTGGGGATCAAGCCCGAAACTCAGCCATGTGCTCTTGACCGGAATAGAACCTCCTAGGACTGTTCAGTATGCAGGCTGACATTCTATCCACTGAGCAAAATGGGCTAGGGCTTGCAATTTAAATATATGTGAATGTGAGTTACCTCCCCCACCACACTCTAAGCATTTTGAAGGCAGGATCTGTGCCTGCCTCATCTTTAGGTATTGAGAAATGAATGGCACTTCGGTATGGACTTGTTACAGTAATGAATGAATTGGGAATGTTAACACAAATCTTTACATTCTCTTTGATATATTATACTTACAAGTGCATTGAACTTACAAAAATTAAAAACTGGGAGACTCCCAGTCGATCCTTCATGTTTCATCTGCTTGTTCAACTTCATAAGTGAATTGTGTGTCTTTACACGTGTTTCGGATAAGAAAAATTATGATGTACTTAGTAGGTATATTTTAAAGTGCCAATGAACTAAGATCCTATGTTTGTCTGAGTTAATGGACTATTACTTACTGTTCAAACAAATGTATGTATAATTGAATAAGAGCAACCTATTCCCTACACAAGCAGGGACAGTATAATCTCTATTCCATATTGTGTAGGTCCAAGGGCAATGGGCATATTGAAGATCCTTAATCAATACTACTGAGTGATAAGAGAAGGTTTGTCTCTCAGTTATGGATTCTGGTTTTAACAAAACAAACAAAAAAAGAAATCACCTTCTTATCTTGTTAAATTCTCCATAACAAATAAATATCCAGATGGAAAGTAGAAGTAAGATTTTAGTTCTAATAGCGCGCAGGAAAAAAACAGGAACATTTCTTTTGATGGAGGAAAAACACCGGGCTCAGTGATTCCCGGATCTCAGTTTCCCCGTCTCTGGTTAAACTGTAGACGCCGCTCGTGATGAACAGGCAGACCTTTCAAATGCCTTTGCTGTGTGTTTGGAGGGAGGAGGTGAAGCCAGGCTCAGGAGTACATTCAAAGAGGGGACAGGACGATGCCTTCTGAGCGCTGTGAATATCAGAAGCCCTGTGAATCTCTCCTAGGGTTTCACTTGGCAGGCAGGCGCCCCATTGAAACTATCTTCCCCAAGATCTCATGGGATCTGAGATCCTGCTCCTTCTCTTACCGGGTGGGATAAGAGCAGTGGCCGGTTCATGTGAGGACAGGGAGAGATTCTTTTCATTTTCGAGCCATTAAAAACAAAAAGTCCCAAACCACCTATTCCAGGCCCTTCTCTGCTCACAGGCTAGTCCCAGTTGCCTTTCCTTGGCCTCTCTCTTCCCAGGGACACCCCAGACACCTGAGGCGTAGATCTGTCTGCATTCTTTCCCTGCTCTGTTCTGCCCCCGAACTATTCTAGTTGACAGTCTGGAGCTTTGGTTCATAAGCGATCAGCTGTCAGGACGAGGAATGTGAAGCTCTTAGTTTGAATGGGATTTGGGCAGAGTCTGTCTGAATCTTTGCTTTTGTCTGGAAACATTCAGAAAGACTCCAGCAGTGTGTGCCCAGTGGCCTGGGAGTGTAGGTAAAGCTAAGCCGGGGTCTGCTCACTAAGGAAGGTATGCTGGGAATCCAGTGGGTTTGCAAGCATCCCAGAGCCCAAGTCATATTAAAGGCTAAAAATGAGCATAGGGAAGCAATTACAGAGAAGGGGAAGGAGGCACAAGTATGGTTGTGTTTCAGGCTATTCCTGCCAAAAAGAAAAAATGAAAGCCATGGGCTGAGTTCAGCGGAGCAGTGGAGTTAGTTGAGGGCAGAAATATTTGTCTTTTGGGTTGTGGATGGCCATGTAATGGTGCGGTTCGCTGGGGAAGAAAACCCGCCAGCCTGTGAGGACTGCTGTTTGGAACGCGTTCACCGGAGTTTGCGATCCAAACGATTGTGAATGTGAAAGTTATTGCAGCTCAAAAAACACTTTATATCAGGGTTAATTATAAGGAGATTCTGGAGTATAATTAGTGTTCTTTCTACGGAGGATTAAGGGGCTCTCCTAAATGGCCTTTTTGATTGCCTTCTTCCCTTTTTTAATTTCCTCCTTGTCCTTTTTGATTATCTACCCCACGACCCTCAGGGCTCCTCAATGTAATACAATTAAAATAACATTTTTGGTTTAGAGGGTTTTATTTTATGAGCTATTAACCCCCTGCTTGCCTGCAGTCTGGCTCCATCTCACTGCACACCCACTGCCCCCAGACACCTTGGTGCGTCTACAGCCCTCAGGAAGCCCAGGGAGGTGAGTGTCTAGCCCACCCACTAGGGCCAGGCCTGGGACTACCTTTGTTGGTCTTTAAAGGGATGATTGGAAGATGACTTTCAATCAGGAATGCAAGGCAAAAGTAGCCTCCCTGGCTCAGCTAGCTTTAGTATAAGTCGGTCTCTGGGTAATATGACTGTCGCTATTCTGTTGCCCTTCTATGCTTCAGCAGGTTGCCTTGCACACAGTAGGTGCTCAAAACTGGCCATTAATGTCTTGCTTCGAACCATTTACTTTCTTGTTTTTTCAATCCTAATACAGTCAGAAACTAAGCCATTTCAACTTCCCTTCCCTGTTTGTCTTGAGCCCATTCATTTATTAGACTTGCCAGCCAGGCCTCTTATTAACATTTATCTCTGTGCTCTGAGCCTAACGGGTGATCCCAGCCAGTGCATGCAGTGAAGGTAACTCTGGGAAGCAGTGTGGAGGAAAAGTATAATTTCTGAATGAGATAAACCTGGAGTTATCCTCCAACCCCACCACCTTCTTAGCTGTGTGGGCTTTTTTGAGTTACTTAAATTCTCTGAGCTTCAATTTAATCACAGGTAGAAGGAAAGGGGAATTACGTCAACATCTGAGGATGTTGTGATGATTAAATAAAATCATTTAGCCCAGTGCCTAACATATATGCTCCTTCTAGAAATGTTGTGGACCCCACCACACCACCACTATCACTACCTGTCACTCCTCCTGCCATCACCCTCACCCCTAGTTTCTTGCCACTCACATCTGACCAAAACTTCTACAGTTCTGCCTGGAGAACGCTCTATTGAAACTCCCTCAACTTCACTTATGAGTGACCCAGAAGTGGAAGACATTTATATTCAGTTGATTTGAGGAACATACTCTTTTATGACAGTCCATGGTCTTTCTCTCACTATCATGGAACTGCTACTTGCATGGCTAGACTCTATCGGAGGCACAAGTCACAGTGGTCTCTTGTTAAGAAATTTCCATGGGAGAAAACTCAGAAATATGGGGACCATGAGTTAACAATGCAAGAGTTAAATAACATATACCTCTAAGTAAAACATGATTAACTGTCACGTAAATAGCCCATGTAATAAGAGCATGGGGAGACCATGTCAGAGCAGGAGAGGGAAGGCTTTGGTGCTGGCAGCATTGTTTTACAGGGAATTGGTGTGGGAGAAGAGGAAGTTGAGAAGACAACGAAATGCCTGAACTCATAAGTGAATTAAAAGTGCCTATTCCAATTTCGAATATACTGTTAGACTGAAATCAAATCAATTTTATAATCACTAATCAAGAAGACCTTTTATCCTTGTAAAATGTGCCCCTCTGTGTTTGATAAATCTGGGATTACTAGTGTATGCTTTACAGCTCACACATTAGTAGTTATTTAATTTTAGCAGCATCACCTAGACAGGTAGAATTATCCAAATACAAATGGGTGAAGCTGCGGAGCCATCATCAAGGGACCAGTGCAGGGAGAAGGGAGCCAGGGGTGGACTTGCCACTCTGGAAAGGCTGCACAGTGTTCATGGGAAAGTGATGGGGCCCATATTCAGTCGGTCAATCCACACCAACCCTTTTAAACATCTGCTATGGCTCATATAAGCTACCAGGTCCTGACAACTTAAAAGTGGGGTGGACATAGCCCCTGTTCTTCAGGAGTTCACCCTCCAGAAATATAGGTGCTCAGATATGGGAGCTCCTACTAACCCAGCCACAGAGTCAGAGAGGAGTCACAGGCTAGTATTCAAGGAGGCCCATGAGACTAGGTAGGACACAACGTAAGAAGAGTCTTACCGTCAAACAATAGAGGCAGCCTGGTAGGTCAGGCCAGTAAGCAAAGGGCTTCTGCCCTGTCAGGAGACCTGGAGAGCCTGAGCACCTGCATAAACCACAGGGACCACCCCCTCCGTAAGCAAACTGTGCAGGTTCAAGTCCTGGCTACACTACTAACTCGCATGTGACATCAACTCTCCATACTTTGCTTTCCTCATTTATGACATAGGAATAATAATCGTAAAAGTCTCAAATATTTATTATGAAGAATAAATGAGAAAGTGCTTGTAAAGTTCTTGGAATAGGGCCTGATACGTGTGGGTCCACAATGGGAGTTGCCAGTAATAATAAAATTGCTATCTTTATTATTATTTTGTGATCTTGTTGGGTAATTGTATATTTTTTTTAGAAATTTAGACCTGTTTATTTCCCAAGATGATTTGAGGTAGTTTGTAATAAAATACATAAGATAAAAATTTAGTAAGCAAATCAGAGTAGGAAGAAAACAGGTAGGAATAACTAAATAAAGCCAGAGATAAAGTAAGTACATAAATTGCCTGCTATTAGAGTTAGTACATTTGCTAAGCCTTAAGAGAATGAATACGTTTTCCTAAGTACATAGTCTAAGACAAGGTCAAGGACTCCAGAGTTAGTTGTGCTAGACCTATCTGGTCTCTGGTGTGGTTGAAGGTAGCCCTACACACCTGCATATACTTCATACTGTTGCCTCCCTCTCACCCTACTAGAGGACTGAGAGCTTGTCTTGGTTCTTCTTGTACCCCAGGCCCAAGAACAGGATTATGTACATAGTAAGTACTCAATCAATACTTCTTGATTTGTTATTTTGATGCATGGATGCATGGATTGATATACTGATAGGTGGGTGGCAGGATAAATGGAACTAGGTATATGCCTAGAGTCATAAATCTGACCCTAATAACCTCTCAGAAGTTTATATTATATTTATTTTTATGTGAAAGCCACTAGGAATAATTATTTGCTTAGAATCTATCATTTATTTTATTTAGAGGGATTCCGATTTTCAAGTCATTTCACTGAGAAAGTGCTCCACCATCAGTCCAACTTCCCTTCTTTTCCTTTGTTTGTTCCTCCTCTGACCTGAGGAAGGTGTCTTTCCAAAACGTTTCCAAGAAAATGGCTATTTGTGTGTATATGTGTGTGTGTGTGTGTGTGTGTGTGTGTGTGTGTGTGTGGCTCACACACAAATGGTTTAAAAGGGTCACATTTGTCAATCTCCACCAGTTTTGAGGTAACTAAAGGTCTTTATTTTCCCCTCTTTTCAGCAAACCTTTCATTTCTATCCTCATCTACACCACAGGTAGCTGCTATTACTGAAGTAAAACCTTACATGTTAATCCATGTATCTATGTATAAATTTTAGGCTTTTCATAAAATCTAGTCTTGGCATTATCTTCCTCAGCTTCCATCCTTGGGTAAAAAGTTCTGTATCTTAAAAAGGAAAAAGTCTATGTTTAATTTTAATGTGATTACTAAAAAAAAGTGAAGCTGCATTATCTGCACACTCTTAGAGTTCTCAGCAGCGCAAGGACAGGGAACCAAGGGTTTCTCACAAACTGGTCTTGTTCCATCTTTGCAAAGATCTGATGAGACATTAAACTCAATGATTCGTGGTAACGCATTCAGGTGCAGGACCTCTGACTTCCTGTCTTGCTATACCATGGACACTTCTCTGGGGAAATGTTCTTGTTGTTTGTGAGACATGGAAAGAGGAGGATGAGGAATGCGAAGGAGATCCCTCATGTTTGATGTTGGAAATGTTCAGCAAAACAAGAAGGTCTACATCAGCTGAGGTTGTGGTCCTCTCCCCCATTCTTCTTGGATGACTGCAAAGCAAGGCTGCCTGGAAATGACCCAAGTCCAGCCTTGACGAGGCATATAGCATAGATCCATGCCAACAAGGAAGTCAGCTGGACCAAAGAGGAGCAAATGGAGGTGATACCATGCATGGGCGGGGCCTAGAGTCCAGGAGGTCAGACAGGTTAAGAGCAGCAAGAGTGAGCCTAGAACATTGATTCTTCAGAAAGGCAGCTTTCTGCTGGCGTCATCAGTCTGTTGTATGTGGGTACCCAAGCTCCACAGGGGTTAAAGCCAGAAGACGTTCAGAGAGCTGCAGGTAAGTTCTCAACAGGAATAAGGTGGGACAGAAGCACTCTTCTATGCAAACGTTGTTTGTACATATGAAAGATAAAAATTCTAGGAAATAGTGTAGTGGCGATGAGAGTGGGTGAGGCTTCCTGGGCTATCTTTGTGATCCTGTTTCCTCTTCAGTCTGCTAACTGCAACACCAGCTCAGTTCTTTAATGATATGCAGATAATGCCATGCATTTATATTAATGATGCACATCATGTTGATAACACACAGAAGTTTTCTCAGAACTCAGAACTTAGGAAAATAAATAGTATTTGGCAAATTTGAAAGGGAAGAGAATGGAGACAAGAGGAAAATGACTGAGAATAAATAGTGATAACATGAGCTATTATTTCTTTGGTAGGTTTTCTGTAGAAAAGGTGTTAGTATAATATTGCCAGTTGTCATCATTTAGACACTGGCTGGACTAAAATCCACAATGAAATGATTTGTTAAGCAAATGAATATAGGTATAGTCTGTTTGAACAATTGATGCGTTACTAAGGAGCCGGTTGTACTCCTTCTATGGTGCATCCTTCAATAAAACAAGTCACGAAACTGTAAGGAATGGCCCCCAAAGTGAGGTTCTGGTTGGGGATCAGAGGTGTCCTTTAGCAGAAATAATGTTTGCTCAAACTGTAAAAGGTCTTATCTTTTGTTTTAATTTAAAAAACAAGGCTGATTCCTGATTCATCTGTTTTAGAATTGTTTCACATAAATGTTTCATATCTGGTTTGTTTAAATAGCCTTGTATATAGATAGTGTAAATAAGATTTCCAACCATCTGTTTTTCCTACCAGAAGAGTAACTTCTTTTACTAGTATTTAAAAAAAATAGTTATTTACCAAGTTTTTTGAAAGGACCCATATCTGCCTTCCCTATGAATTGCCCATCATAATATGCAACAAATCTGGTTTGTCTGAGCAATAAATGCATACGTAAATGATGTACATGAGAATACATAAATAAGAGTCTTACTGCAATGGAAGCAGGGCCTCGCTCTCCTCCGAGGGAGAGATACTTGGCTATTGTGGTTTCAATCTCCTCTTATCTGTTTGTGCACCGGAACTTACATCAGGCAAATTTATTTCGCTAGCTCTTGAGACTATATATAAAATAGCAAAACAGAATTTTGATCCTTCAAAGTTTCTGTGAATTGGGTCTGTTCTCTCCCGGGCGACTGGTCCAGCTTAATGAGGTTCTTTTTCTGCAGAGGCTGATCTCTCCGAGACATGGAGTCAAAGAACCCGTGGCCTCCTTTTCTCTCTTCTGCCCCTGACTCATTCCGTGACCTTCAAAACGCAGGTGGCGCTACCCCAGGAAAGGTGGTTGTATTGATTGCAGTTGAGAACTGAGGTTTCTGCGTTTCTCGGGTTGTTTGATTGATGATGTGTGAGGCAGGGAAAGCGGCGTTCAGGGAGGCTCTCAGGTGTGGGGGCGGAGGGAGTAAGTTCAAGAGTACCACAAAGCTCCCTGGGCTGAACTGAGAGCCGGCTGGGGGTTTTGGTTAAATTGTGTTTGAAAGCCCTCGCAAGCCCCCAGACGAAATATGGCAAATTCGAACACAAGGAACGCTGCAGAAGTCATACCCACAAACTCTGGGAAATTACAGCCGACGGTTATTAGTCATTCTTACGGGCAGTAGAGAGTGTTTTTTAAAAATTCAGACCTGATGCTATGAGTAAAGAGTGGTTCTTTCCTGGGCCGGATAATAATATTGCCAGGCTCCATTCAAGAAATTAATAGGAGTCCTTGCTCTGTGCTGCCAGCAAGCTTCGTTTCTTGTCAAGTTCAGCGTGCATGCAGGTGTTCACTTCCTGTGAAACCGTCAGTGCACAGACCCCCAGACACAATTAGGCAAAAATGCAGAGTTCCTAAGGAAGAGGGAAAGGAGGAAGCATATCACAAATGCAGGCCACCAGGGGGTACCGATAAATTTCCTACTGATAAAGGGTGATTGGGTCCATTCAGACTTTTTTGTTGTTATTGTTAATCCTCATCAGAGGATATTTTTTCCATTGAATTTTAGAGAGAGTGGAAGGGAGGGAGAGGAGAGGGAGAAGAGAGATTTTTCTCTATGACTCACATTGACTGGTTGCCTCCTGCACACACTCACCCCTACCGCCAGGGGCCGGGAATTGAGCCTGCAACCCAGCTACTTGCCCTTGACTGGGAGTCAAGCCCACAACCTTTTGGTGCGAGGGCCAAGCCTCTAACCATTGAGCAACACAGGCCAGGGCTCCCTTCAGATATTTTTGACTGGGGAGTCTGGATTTTTAAGTTGTGGACTTAGAGTGCATGGTGTGTTATCTTCTGCCCCTTTCTGCTCACATTAAGCTTTGCAACCCAAAATAGGATACTCATCTGTCATCCAGTTCTGAGGGAGGGGACTGCTGGTGGAGGGTGGGCACATCAGACTCGCTATCCTCAAATCACAGGCAGGCACTCAGGTGTCTCAGGCCTAGAAGGGACCCAAGAGACCTGCAGGGTGTGAGACGTGGCTCCCGTGTCCCACAGAAGGCCTCCAAGGCAGGGTCATTGCCAAGCTTTACACTTGCTAGTGGGGGACTACAGTCCAGGCACCTGTTCTCCTCAAAATTCTGCCTCTCTCCATTTTTGGGGGGCCAGAGACTGAGAGGGAAAAAACAGAAGCAAGGACCGGGAGAAGGGGGGGGTGATTGGGGGACCTTTTTAGACTCTGAATGCCTCTGTAGCAAGGAGGTCTACTTTTCATTCCCGAAAGGCACTGTAGCAATGCAAGGCATGGGGCGGGGGGAGGGGAGCTGTCTCCCACTGCGCCTTCATAAGCACACAACACCTTTCATTTACCTGCGAACGCTCACCCCCACACCCAGGTCAGTTTTGCTCCTACCCAAGGACCTCAACCAATCCTTGAAGCCGGAGTCTGCAAGGTGAATTTCCTAACAAGCCGACTTTTCAAAGGTTTTTCAGCTCTCAAAAACATGAAAGCCATGTTTAAAAATTTAAGGGTCTGATATGTACCAGTTCTTCGAAGCAGCAGCAGGACGCAGCTTTTTGCGGTGCCGTGATTCCCCAAGCCCCAGCTCTTTAAATTAAGATGTTATGGCAGCTGCTTGCACCTAATGGCATGCACGTAGGATTGGACATTAATTACTGCTCTCGGGGCTGTGTGCTTATTCCCTGCGTTTCACCTCAAAAGTCTGTATTGTTGTGTAAACCATTTTTAGTACTTTTTGAAGAAAATCTCTTTACTTTAGGGTTGGATTTATTTTTAACTTTTATTGTAAAAATTTCTAAACACTCAAAAGTTGGAAAAAATGCAGTCCTCCAATGGACCCATCATTTAGCTTTCACAACCATCAGAACTTTCCCATCATTCTCTTATCAAACCCCACTCACTCCCCACACAGATACCTGTTAATTTTGCTGGAGTATTTTAATGAAAATCCAAGACACTAACCAGGTCATTTCGCTACTAAACATTGCAATGTACATCTTTTTTAAATGCCTTTTTATTGATTTTAGAGAGGAACTGAGAGGGAGAGAGAGATAGAAACATCCATGAGAAGAGAGAATCATTGATTGGCTGCCTCCTGCATGCCCTCTACTGGGGATGGAGCCCACAACCCAGGCGTGTGCTTTTGACCCACAGTCAAACCCGGGACCCTTCAGTCCGCAGGCTGGCGCTCTATCCACAGAGCCAAACCAGCTAGGGCCAATGTACCTCTTTTTAAAAAGAGTTTTGTATAATCATAATACTATTATCAAAACGAAATAAAATTGAAATTAAGTCCATTTTTTAAGTTTGCAGTTGATTTGATCAAGTGAAGATGCAAACAAGGAAGAAAAGCATTGAATCATAACTGAGCAGTTTGCATGTCGTTTAGCAGCTTTAACTGTGTTGTTAACCATCACCTGGAAAACACACACACATACACACACACGCACATACATGCACACATACACACATACACACACTGCTGATCTTTTTTTTTAAGCTTAAGAAAGGTCAATCCTTCAACTCTGACCTCCACACTTCACTTTCAGAATAGCTCTGGAGCCTGTGCTAACCAGAAACTTTGCCTGGGTAATGATACGGTACCCTGAATCCGTTGTGGAAATTCCTCAGCTTTGTGACAGAACTTATTATTTCCTTGTGGCAAATATTTGTACAGTTCCTTTTGTTTTTTCATCAGTGAAAGGCACGTGGTCTTGGTGTGCCTTTGAGAGATCCCTTTCCACATATTAATGACTTCCCCGGCTGCTTTCTGCCAAGTTTTGTACTGCGGGTGAGCAGGAGGTCACAGCGTGGATGTTTAGATGAATTCCCTTCTCCCTAAGCCTTGTGTATTGAGTTCTCACTATTCCACTCTGGCTCGAGTTATCTTTGTAAAGTCTGTTTGCAACATGATGACAATTTGACAGGAAAGTCAAACTTAGTAAATGACCATTACTCATTCCGATGGGATTAATCCAAAGACTTTAGTTCCTATCTAACCAGAAAAGCTACTTCCAAGTGGTCTTTCCTATGCAGTTTGTAAATCTCAGTTTTTATTTTATTTACCAGGCTCATTTTTAAAGCAGGGATGGCCTCCCTAGGTGAATGTCTTTACTTCTCTGCTGTCACATTCACCTTGAAGTCCATCACTACAGAAAACCTTTAGGTAGTTGGCAGGTGCAGTGGCTGCATCCTCAGGGATGAGGTGAGGACCTTGAGCATTCTTGAAAGACTCTCCCATCTGTGACTGGTGGGTGAGCAGAAGGATACATCTCTGCTTAATAGTGTGCAGAGCGCCTTTTGATTCTGCCTGTGTGCTGAACTAATTATCATTACGCCAAATCTACTATGCTGCCACAACTTCACTGTGAAGAAGACCCCACCTATAAAATGCCAGCTCTTATGAAAATGCAACTTTTAAAAAACCAATTACCCAATTTCTCAACATAAATTCCAACTAATCTGGAAGCTTGTTACTCTTGGAGGCTTCATCTGGCTATTTGATTCAGTGTGTGGCTTACTAGGAATGTTCGTAAGTTAATTGATAAAGCCAAGAGATATGAAATTAGGAGTGATGACAGAAGACAGTAGAGCAAGACAAGGCTTTTTTAACTTACTTCCAAGAGAGTATTGTATCTGTACTTCCGCCCACCTGGCTTTCCAACTCCCAGCATCATGGCAGATGTTATTAACATGCTTTATGCATTACCAACCCATGCCTTCCTTGTCTGTGCTGAACAAGCCATGCATGAAGCACCAGTTCTGGGCATGACACTTTAAAGGAAAAGAGCCTGATATTTGTTGAACTCCTACTGAGTGCAAGGCATTCTGCAGGGTACTGTAAATTCCCTCATTTACTCACAATCACAGGCACACGGATGGGAATCACAGCCCCATATTGACAGATGTGGCTCAGAGATGAGAGCTGCCTGGCTAGGAAGCGGCATTGCCTAAATTCAAACCCTGGTTTGCATGCTCTTCGCCCTGTGCCAGAGCAATGGACTGCCTCCTTCAGGTGAGTGACTGCAAGTGCATTCAGAAGAGAGGGGAGGGAGATAGTACTGAGGGAGATAACTAAATGAGGGAAGATTTACAAGGAACATGGTAGCCCAGGGAGGCCTGTTATCCCAACCATAATTATGGCCTATTTCTTGCCCTGGTAAGAACAATATTAAGTAGATTTGGTCAACAATTTTGCCTTTAGTCCATGGACTGGAAGTTTTGGCACCACCTGGGAACTTGTAAGAAGTGTAGAATCTCAGGGCCACCTCCAGACCTACTGAATCAGAATCAGCATTTTTAACAAGATCTTCAGGCAATTCGTATGCACATTAAGCTTCGAGAAGTGCTGGCCTAGAGGCTTGTGGGAAATGATAATTAAAGATGCTGACTGAGTAGTTCTAGTGTAGTGTAAGATCATTTCTGGGTAAAGGCAATTCTCCTGCATTAGGCTGAGAGGAAGACTCATAATTTTTTTATTTTTTTTAAAGAGTATAACAGAATTTCTTCCAACTGTGAATCTCAAGATTGGTGGCCCGAACTAGGAAACGGTTCTTTTCCTCTAATGTTTTAGATTGCTTTTTGACTACGGAACTGGGAGTGTGTTTGTGCACATGCACACCCAGATGGGGACAAAGAAGCTAGCCCATAAATTTATTAGAAACTATTGTTGGGGACTATTTGGAAGGTTAATAGAAACTCAGTTGTGTTTTCACTATATTTCCTTTCTAAATATATGATTTGGGTTTTGTTGCTTTTCAACATATAGAACAATTTTCCTAGTTTCTGTGAATGCAAACCTTAAGGAATGAATGAAGTTGTGTGTTTTTCATTGTTTTGTGCCCCCAGTCTTCTGTTGTTCTCAGACAATCTCTAGGGAAGCTCTTTGCAGTCTGCCACCATAGGAAGGTCTTTGGGAAAACCATGTGGGACTTTTCCACCCACGTGTTGTTGGCAAGCTTTGTAAGAAAGTTGGCTAAGGAGGGAGCTGTTTCGCAGGTGACTGCGCCACATCACACCCCTGATGGAAGGTTCTCAGTAATCAGTGTTTTCAAACTTTCACCACAACTGGAATTCTTCCCCTCCCCCTCCTCACACACTCCTTTCCTCTTCGCTATGTCCTCGTCCGTTGGATTGCAGTACCTTGTAGGTCTTCCTTTGGAAATGATTGTACACTGGGAGGCATGGCCCAGACCCTGCGTCACTGATTCTGCTGGAGAAGGAGTGGGATGTTTTGTGTAATTGTTAAGGCTGATCCTCTCTCACAAAAAAGAGCTGGTATCGGAGTCTTACAAGGTCCAACACTTTCTAACACCATAGACCCAGCTACCAGAAATCGCTTGGTGAAATGTAAAACTCATTTGACAAGATGTCAAAACTCTTGTTTTCTAGCCTCACTCTTGCCCCTATCTAGTTAAGAGATTTGGGATTTGGGCCACATCCCCTCAACTTTCAAGGGTTGGATAGCACTTCGGCAAAAGGAGGGCCACATGCAGCCGCTTCTGCCTTCAAATGTAAGGACTCCATGATCCAATCTATCAAATACGGAGACCACGTTGAGTGCAGCCCTGAGCTCAATAGGTGTTCTTCTTTTCTAACTGGTCACAGATCACATCAGTATATTGTCAGACTGGGAAGGCAGACGCTCATTTTGACACCCCAGGATTACCGTAATACACATTTTCTATGTGAGAAGAACAATCCTTCTTTAAACAAGAAAGAGAATTAACAAGATGCTAATTCAATTGCTCTTGGATTTCTGTGGGGTCCAGTTTTGCCAAGTGAGAGTACTTCACTCATCTGAGGAGACTGCAGGCCTTGACTTCATCCCTCTTTAAAACCTTAGCTTGAGAGGCTCAGCGTCAGTGTCTACCAGCTGGCAGCTATTGCTCTGCCCTGTAAATCCTGCTATAGGGCATGAGTCTTAGAAATCAGATACTTCCCCCAGAAAAGTTAAATGATAATCATAGCTCATATACATTGAGCCTTTTCTGTATGACAGGTATCAGAACTAGGGACTGATATTAACCTCACTTTACTGATTG
>PVJC01042445.1:0-14933 GCA_004026665.1 Murina feae
CCCCCTCTATGTTAATCTCTCAGACTCTTGCCCTCCCCTGCATGTTGTTCTCTTTTTTGAGCTGTGGCCAGGGCTGGGTGCTGCCTGCCTCCCAAGCTTGCCTACTGCCCATCTTCCTCCAGCCACCAGAAAGCAGGGAAAACCCCGCCTCATGGTCAGGCCAGCCTTTTCCTGCTCCCTGATCCCCAGAAGGGACCTGTGAAGCCGCCAAGCAGGCCGCCAGCTATTTCTCACTCACCCGTCCCCTGCTGCCTTCCTTTCCCACTTCCTGGTGCCACCAAGGGGTCTGGGGAGCTGCCAAGCAGGACCCCGGCCCCTGCAGCCTTGCTTTCCCGCTCCCCGGTGTCCTGCAAAGGGCCTGGGCAGCCACCAAGCAGGCCGAGACCTCCCCCCCCATGCCGCCTCTTTCTCACTCCCCGTCCCACCACCTTGCTATCCCACTCCCTGGTGCCTTGCAAGGGACCTGGGAAGTCCACCAAGCAGGCCACTGACCCCCTGCTGCCTCTTTACTGCTCCCCAATGCCCCTCCAAGGGCCTGGACAGCTGCCAAGCAGGCCGCCGACCTCCTGCCACCTCTTACCCATTCCCCGATGCCCCGCAAAGGGCCTGGGAAGCCCACCAAGCAGGCCGCCGACCCCCTGCCGCCTCTTACCCACTTCCAACCCTGCCGCCTATTTCCCACTCACTGGTCCTGGGTCCTGTGCTGTTCTGCCCTGCAGCCGCTCTGTGCACTCAAGAGGTCCCTCAGCCCAGCCTGTGCCCTCTCACAGTCTGGGACCCCTCTGGGGATGTCCACCTTCTGGCATGCCTGACCAGCCTGGGTGATGGGCTGATGGCTGTGTGCAGGCTGGCCAAGACCCCAGGAACGTCCCTCACCCCATTGGGTTGTGGCCAGCCTGGGTGACGGGCTGATTGGCGCTTTCAGGCTTTAAGGCTGCCCACAGCTCCCATTGACCCAACATCTAAGCAAGGCTGGCTGGACGCAGGTGTCTGAGGTTTGTTTATCTTCTATAATTGATGCTGTTCCTTTAAGGCGAGGCCTTTTACTAACGAAGCCTCCTCTCTGCCTCACGTCACAGCTTCTATAATGAAACAATGTTATTCTCTTAGACTCAGGCCCGGCTTCAGCTCCGAGGATTCTATGATTTATACAATGTTGCAAATGTGTGTTTTGCTTTCCGTCAAGGCTAAGCAAGCCGCAGCACAGACAGTTTCACTTTCACTCCTGCTGCGATGGAAGCTGCCCATTTACTCCATGAGTGGCAGCCGCCATGTTGGCTGGGTTAATTTGCATACAGTCGCTCTGAATGGCTGTTGGGCATCCCGAAGAAACGGTTAATTTTACTATTCTGCTTTTATTAGTCTAGATGTAACTTCTATGCTTTCATTCTTTTAGTTCTTCCTTCACAAATTTCCTAGGCCTGGTATGTTAAACCTCTTAAACTGGTTTTTTATCAGGCTTGAATTTTCTTATATAACTATTGTCTATGTGACTTCTGCTCTTATGTTCCAGTAGTCTTTATTTTCTAGGGTTCCATTAATTTGTTACCAAAAAAAATTGTATTTTGAACTCTCAATTATTTTTCCTCTATTTTTCATGATACTTTGTTCTTTTAAATGACTACAAATATATTTGCAAATAATTGTTGAAGATTGTATTTTAGGCACAGTGATGATTGAAAA
Organism: Murina feae; assembly: GCA_004026665.1. Taxonomy (NCBI): domain Eukaryota; kingdom Metazoa; phylum Chordata; class Mammalia; order Chiroptera; family Vespertilionidae; genus Murina; species Murina feae. The sequence continues at coordinate 1,684 of PVJC01042445.1, forward strand.
TGTCAACTGGAGTGTATAGTTTTTTGAAAAAAAAATATTAATAAAAAATCAGACAAATATTAGTAAATGTTAATTTATGACTGGAATGAGCATCGCCAATGAGAAACACATAGCCCTAGGAGAATACTTAATAAGGAAGTAGTTACAGTTAGCTTTGAAATAAGTCTTTGTTGGAAAGTCATTATGGAGCTGAGGTCTCTAAAAGTAGAAGCTCACCAAGGGAGATGGATTGAGAAAAAAAGTTGTCCCAAGGAGGGTCTGTCCCTTGTGAAACTCAAAAGTCTAATGTGACTAAAACAGAGATGCAAGTGAGTTATGTATTCTGAGCTGAAGATGTGAAAATCAATAGAACCCTAAATACTCAGGGCTTTATGAGTCATGTAAGAGATCATTCAGGGAGTTAGTAGCCCCTTGAGAGATTCTGATTTTTTTTCCCTCTAAGAGAAATAAATGTCCATTGAAGGAGAGTGTCGTGTTCTCATTTGCATATTTAAAAAATTAACTCTGACCCACTCAAATATCTCTTTTTCCTATGATTAGTAGGCAAAGGCCCAGACCCTAGAAAGTAGTTAATGCACAATTAATTGCTGCCATCTTTGAAACTAGCCTCATTCCTCAAACATCCTCCGTGAAAGTGAGCTTTCCACCAACCTCTCCTTTCCAAAGATGTACTTACTACCTCTGAAACACACCAGGAAAAACACTTTTCAAAGTCACAGCTTTGATTATACCAATTCACTACTAAAAATGACATCTTGCTTTTAATCTACAAAGAATTAAGTGAAGTGCAAACTCATAGATCAAGGTATATCCACAGTGTCCCATCTACATCTCATGCCTAATCTTTCTCTGCCCTCCCATTTGTCTATCATCAATAGGTTACATGTTATACACATTCCTGAATGATGCCCATTGGAACCTCATGCCTGCTGTTTGTTTTTTGAAGTCCTTTTTATTATCAAGATGATTCCCAAATGTCACACTCTTTATAAAACACTTTGGATCCAAACCCCACCTAATAAAACTATAATGCTTATTCTTGTGATTTTCATAGCACAAGTTCCTTTCCCAGAATATTTATCTTTTGCCCTATAATATCACTTTTTATTAATTTCAGTATTTCTTTTCCAAGGAACAAATAGCATCTCAGTCCTCTAGGTGCTCGCTAAAATGTCAGGCACAATACTTTAAGGAAAATACTTTTCAGGCGTCTGAAAGGCATTTGTATAAGATAAACTAATTAGGGATTTGGATATTTTGTCTATTATTTCTCTCCAGATATATGTCTGGTAATGAAATCTAGAATACATTCGAAGAATTAAACTGGAAAAGAATGAAGCAGTGTTTCAAAACTACATTTCAAATTAGGTATATGATAACGATCTTAGTGTCCCTTCAAATCGTGCTCATCAGAAAAGAAAGTATACAAAGATCTTCAAACCCTTTTGAAATCACTGAGGCACATTTTTACTGCTTGAGAATGTTGTGTTAATATCAAAAAAAGAATCAGCAAATTCTAACTTAAAAGTATGTGTGCGGCTATCAAACAAGGTTACAAAAATGCTGAAGGCTCACACACATTCAGAACCCATTTAAAGTGGAACTTCATAATAGTGAATGTAGGTACATTTTTAATGCTCAAGCCTCCTAAAAAATTGCTTGGTTGAATTTTTGCTAACATGATATACATCCTTTCCTCAGGATGGAGCATGCAATGACAACGATTGACGCCAAAAATATTACTTGCATTCATGTTAAATCAGAGTTTAAATTTTCATCTCTTGATTTGTTGTTTCAATAACTAAATTATTAAACTCCTGCCATATTCAAAGTAATATATATGTAGCCTTACTATTAATTAATTAATACATATTGCCTTAAACATTGTAGAAGAAATATTTTTATTTTTAAATATATAATCAAATTTTTACAAGTACATAGTTAAAGGAGGGCTGTGAAACTGTTGTATGATGAGCAGATTGAAACTCATATCACATGTTTAAACAATAATTGAAAGAAGCTGACCAGTAAAAATATTAACCATGACTTAATAAGTAAACTGCTATTTTATTCAACAAAGCAAAGTAATCAGATTTTATCTTACCCCATCCTGAGGAGCAAACTAGATCACCCAGACAGTGGCCCAAGACAGCAAACCAAGTAGAAAGAAAGGTTTCTTTCCTCTATGTGTGTAATAATCTTTTAAGGTCTAAGTGTAAAAATTACAATAGCAAAGGTACCAACTGAATTGAGATAGTCTGAGCTTTCATGGTACTTTTTCACCCACTCCCAACCATTCGATTTCCATCCCAGCATTCCATTGCACAACTACTCCTTCATTGCACAATGCATCAGGATCAGAGGCTGTCCATAAATAAACGGTACCATGGTAGAAATATAGCACAAAGGACACTCACATGCTTTCCTGCTAGATCTAAAAACTTTGAAAAGGACTTGCCTTCAGGGTTCTTGATTATCTCAAACTGTAATGCTGCACGGTTACAATGAGGAAGCAGCACATTTAAGAACTTTGGAAGATTTATTTTTGAAAATAATAGAAGGAAGAATTGTGGGCTGCTGAACTATCATATAGGAAAAAAAATCCATCCCACTCTTTGCTATTATATTGTTTGAGAAGTTGCTGTAAATCTTCACTTTGGCTACCATCCTATTTTATCTGACTATAACGATCATCACTTATACTATGGAATGCTTTATGGGGCACTTTAGCCCTCAGCTCTTTTGCAAAGCTTTTGTACTGATACCACGGGATCTATCAAGCATTTTAACCCGTTTATTCTTTGCTTTCATGCCATGACAAGAAACCATTGCCATGGCTTTAAAAAAGAATATTGACAATCACATCCCAAGAAAAATACTTATTTTTTAAAATCATATTTTAGGATATCTCTCCTTATTCTATTATAATGGAATTTTCTGTGAGAATAAAATGACCAAAAATAAGGCAAAAAGTTCTTAGTTGCAAAGAGCTCTCTCTCCTTTATGCTGTACCAGCACGGGTAGAACAGCAGGTGGTATGAGTGATCATTTCCTGGGCTAATTACACACTGACATCTCACAAAAGTCAAAGAGAGAGGTGTGGAATAGAAATGCTCCCCACTCACACTCACCCCCTTCACTCCTTTATTTTGATCAATTTATGTTCTTTTCTGGATGCCAGGGAGAAACTTTTTAGATAATTCCCACATTTTCCAACAGAACTGACCCCAAATGTGGGGAAACCCAGAAAAGAATGATCATGAGAAACTCCTGTGAGCAGCAATCTTTCACATTATGACAAGTCTGCTTGAGGCACTTAAGGTCTTTTGAACCCTTGAGCAATTGTTTTGAGAAATCCTATTTCTTAAAAAAAAAGAAAAAAGAAAAAGAAACAATGCATAGGCTTTGATTGAAAAAAGATGAAAGATGAAACACTGGGAGGAATAAAAAAACTAAAAGTAGTTGGCAACCCTGAATATACCTGCTCTAAATAGAAGAATATATAGAGAAGCTAGAAAACAGTGCTAATGAGACCAAGGGCACTGCCTCCATCTCTGTGTGAGTTTACTAGCTCTATACAAAGAAAGAATCAATTTAACAATCACTATCTGAACCCTTAACCTCAATCCATCAGCCTATAAATATTTGCCACTGCTCAGGAAGGAGACCAGGTAGTGAAAGGAGGCACCTTCAGCAAACCATCTCCACCCTGAGAAAACTAGCTCCCCTCCCTGGCCAGCATCCTGTCCTACATAGATTTGAGCTGAGGAGGGGGCAATGAGACTTAAATTCTGACTTACACTCTTGCTTTGTCTAATGGTCAGCTCTCAGGTAACTTTTAGGTGAACTGTTGATGATGTTGGCACAAATGACCACATGAGCGTTTTAGAAGCATTTCGAAGTTAACTTTAGGACACACAACGTTCCTGAATCTTCCCCTCCCTCTCTGGGCATGTAAAATGTAAGTAAGTCACATTGTCCCCTCCTCAGCTCAACATCTATCAGTGTCATCCCACTCCGCTATTGAGAAAGCCTGGTCATTATATGCCCTATTAGGACCCTGAGCTGTGGGACTTCATGCCCCTCTGACTCTCTCACCACACTGTCCAGGCATACTTCTCCCCCTGTGCCTTTGCATTCTTTATGCCTGGAATGTCCCCTATCACCCCCACCCCCACCACATGCAGTCCTATCCATTGGGCTCTTTTCTCTCCTCTTTATGGCCTTATATAAATGTCACTTTCCCTGACTGCCCTCTGATCATTTCTATTTCTCTCACTCGCTTTATTTTTCTCTTAGTCCTTCCTTTGGTTTAGGATACTGTACAGAATTTCTTTTTTTAAGGTCTATCTTTACACTAGTGTGTAGGGCTCATAAGGGCAATGATTTGTCTTCACAGCTTTATTGCCAGAATCTAGAATATATTAGCTTCTCAATAGACATGTGTTGGGTATTATTTATAACTGAACAACTGAAAGGCTCCAGTCCAAACCTGAGCTCGGTTTGCTTCCACAACCTCCTCCTTTGCCCTGCCTGTGACTCTGAAGACTACAAGCCTGTCCCTGGAAATCCCAGGGAAGGCCAGCCACTTCTGCACACTGGACTGCCCATTCCTTACTTTTCAGCTTTACAAATATCCAGTCACCTTCAGCACTTCTCTGAAGCATTTTTGCTGCTCCTTTGCCTTCCTCAGAACCCGACTGAGATTTCTATCACCCAGTACAAAATGTTATTGAGGTTTTTGCAAACTTGTTTGTCTCTTTCCTTCGCCTTAAGCTCATTGAGGATATTTAGAAAATAGATAAACACCTTGCAAAGGACATTTTACCCTCTAGCTAATTTCTGCTCAAAGAGATAATATATGTGCTAAAATGTCTGAATGCTTAAGTATTTAGAGTTTGGAATAAATAAACAAGATAGAAGTTAAAAAGTGTGAAGGCAAAAACAGAATGATTTCAAATAAATTTTCACTTTTTGGAAACAAAATTACTCATTCGATCATTAATCTACTACACATTCATTGATGGCCTGTCCCAACATGGCTACTATGCCAGGATGATGAAATGGGGAGGAGAATAAATCTCAGCCACCAAGCTTCATGGAATTCACACTATGATCAGAAAGATAGACTTATAAGAAGTACTTCTAAGCCAATCCTTACTTCTCTCCTTCATCTAAAATCACAGCCAAAGGACAACCCTCCATTCCTAAGAAGGGCAGTTAAATAATGGAATCATTAATTTTTTACTTAATTTTGATAGAAACATTTGAAATATGAAATACTCATAAATTTAAATCTCTGAAGATTACTTGAATCTCACATTTTTTAATAAAACATTCAATTCTTATGTGAGTGATATAAAACATGCATAGCCAAACTTTAATGACACCTTCTTTTCCTTGTATGACCTGTTTTACTAAAATGTGTTATTTTAATACATATTTATTAGCTGTCAATCACATACCAGGGATTTTTCTATGGAGGTCTCAACAAAAGACAGTTTATTTTACTGCATAAAGATTATATTCTAGTAATATAATAAATCAAGTTGTGTTAAATTCTATAAAAATAAAACAAGCTGGGTGAAGAAGTAAGCAGGTAAAGAGGAGAGAGAAGGGTAGCCCGATGTATGTGCGACAGAAATTCCAGTTATACAGAGGGGCTGGAAAAATGACTCTTCTATAGTCACACTTAATTGAACTGTGGGAGAGAGCTATCTGGGAGAACCTGGGGAAGTAGAAATCTGTGGGAAGAATATGCATGTGTGTATGTACATTTCACAGCCTGTTCTTATTACATGAACTTGAAATCTATTTTATTCACTCGAGGACACTGCATGATATTTTATTTCAAATTACACTTGTTTTCTTTCTAAAAGACGTTTGTTGACTTTGGTGCCTGTCCCATTGGAGCCAATATTAGATTTTCTCAATGTTTGGGGATTCTTCATTGAAGGACTATTTCTGTTTTAGAGCTTTCCACAAATGCTCCTTCAGCATATTGCAGCGTGCCTCCAGCAGCCTGGGGGGAGGGGTGTGATGAAATATGCATCTGTAGCTAATTTGGGTGGGGAAGCAGTGCATATGTTTTATGTCCTCTTTGGGGCATCACTTGTTTGTTGCCTGCTGATTTGAGGTGCAATTCCCTGGCTGGTTGTGCCTCTCTCAGGTACCTGAGACATAGCCCTGGTGGCTGCCTCAGATATCTCCTCTGCTCTTTCATCCTCTGCTTTTAAGCAAAGAGCCGCTTTCACCTTCCACACAAACCCATGCTGTGGAAATGTAAGTCAGTAGTTCCTCTGTTTCTCAGGAGATCTTCTGACCTTGGGGGTCCATGAAGCACACATCGTGTGTTTCAGAGCTCTGAGTATATGTTATGCCTTAGAAATTTAGAGCAGGAAGGAGATCCATGTGCTTAACCAGTTTTCTTGACCCAATCACACTATAAAAGGTTTTCACTAAAGACCATATAAGTACCTTACAAATTAAATTTAGAATGCATTAAACCAATCTATAACTAAACAGTATATACATGCATACATATGCTAAACAGTATAGTTACTGTGATACTTTATAACCACAGAGATAAGCTATATCAGTGAGTTTTGTTATGAAATTTCAAAAACTTTACATCATTTTATACTGTTCATTTGTTTTTTTATCACTCTCTTGTCCCAAAAAGGATTTAAGCACAAATCTCTCCCTACTAAAGTATTATAGAAATCCTTAGTTAGAATCACCTAAGGCAGTGGTTCTTAACCTTGGCTGCACATTTTAAATCCTGATTTCTGGGCCTCATCCTCCAGAAATTCTGTTTCTTTGTTTTAGGGCGGGGCCACAACATTAGTAACAAAGAAACAGAATCTCCGGAGGATGAGGCCCAGGAATCAGGATGTTTAAAAAGATTTCCAGGTGATTCTAATGTGCAGCCAAGGTTGAGAACCACTGACCTAAGGAAACTCTTATTGGGACTTCTTTTCACCACAACTAGATAAATTAGGCACTGTCATTCCCTTTCACAGGTGAAGCAACTGATTCAGAGAAAGGTTAAGTAGATCATAAGCTAGAAACTACCAGAGCTAAGACACGAACTGAGGCAATTGTTGTTAGCGTTTCTGCTTCATGATATTAGGGAAGACATGAGCATAGAGAGTAGAACATGACACAGTCTGTACCCTAGACTCTTCTAATATCATAATAAGAACTATCAGTTCCCTAAAGCCTCCACTCTTGGTCTGCATGCTATGCCCACTGATCTTCATAGAAGCATTATTTGGCAAAAAAAAAAAAAAAAAAAAAAAGTCCTGCAACGAAGAACTTATACTATGGTCATTTCCAGAGGGTTTACTAGAGCAGCTTTGCCCGCATTGTGTTTTATATAAGAGTGGCTCCATAGGACGTTAAAAAGTGTAATAACAACAACAAAGGAATTTATGGTGGAATGATAAGGGGTGAGTTAATATTGTAGAATATGGAGCTCTTGAAATAATCAACATTATTTACATTGTGAGTGTAAGTGTGGGGACTAATTTGGAAATACAGTCCAAATACAACAAAGAAGAAATGACTGACTCTAGGTTGAAGAATGTATATATAATTTGAAAGAAAGAAAAAATCAAAGACAAAAAACTTCAGTATAAGAAAACTTAGCATTCTAGATCCTTGATCTATTAGACAGAATGCAGAATATAGCAGAACTAATAACTTGTATGGTTCCTTTAACCATTTTGCAAAATTAACTTCAAGATATCAAATGGATAGAAAATGGCTTTTATTATTTAGTAAAACCATTAGAATCACAGAATAAACAAGCTCTAAAATAAAAATCATTAATTCTGATTTTTATACATGCTAAAGTTGAGAGAGTAATTGTCTTTGGTTAGACGGTATATTAAGTTGATAATATTTACAGAATATTATTTTATAAATATTTATAAATTAAAATGGGATGTTCTGAATAAAAATGGAAATGTCCTACTGAAAATAATATTTATAAATAAAAATGGAAATGTCCTACTAAACAATAATTATGTGATCCTTTTCCCAATAAGAAAATGTGAAGTTTAATCATAGGGCAATAGTAAAGCATTTAGGTCCTCATAAGAATCATTTGGGAGACTATAAATATATAACTTTGATATCTGAAAAAATCTGCATGCATAAGGATATCAGTGTTTAAGAATATAGGCTGTAATATTTCAATTCACACAAATACAAGTAAAATTTGTTGTTCATGCTCAGAGATAAACATGTGTATTTGATACTATCAATGTTTTCTTCTAGGCCCAAAATATAAACATCATTTTAAATTATTTTACTTATAGTCAAAGACATTAAAGTATAATGCACTCTTAATTACTTATATTTGCATCCTCTGGGAGATGCAGGCACTATGGCCCATCTCTCTATCTGACTTGAGTCGCTAAATCCAAATTAAAAAGGAAAATTACTCACGGCGGTGATGGCGGTAGAAGATCAAGGAGGGACAAAAAGAGTTGCTGTTTTTCCCAAGCTCGTGTTCCACACGTTAACTCAACACACTCGAGGAGGGTTATTTATCAGCTCAGCTCCCAAGATGCCTTTCTTCTCCTCATGAAAACTATCAGCCCAACCCAATGTTGAAGACTCAAGTGGTTTAAATTAAGGAAACGGTCATCAAAGTACACGTTAGCCAGGTAGAAGCATACACAATTTGGGCAGTGAACTTTCCTACATGGCAAGGTCTCCTTTATTCCAGGGTTTTCCACAAGCATATTCCATTACTGAGCAAAAGCTCATCTCAGGATATATGAATGAGATAAAGTCTGCAAGTTCAGAGAAGAAATGGTTTACTGGCAGAAAAGAGATTAAATACAAGATGATAGTTTCAGCTAATAATTAAGGCAATATACATGATATTAACCATCTAAACTTAATAAGGTGATGATATCTTCGGTATTAAGCAGTTCCCAAGGACACCAACTAATGAGCTCTTACTTGCCTATATTAGCTGCTTTACATAAAGCACACCATATCTACACAAATCCAGATAAACATATCAAAAATAATCTACTTCCTTAAGCTCTTTATCTTTATTTTGCTGTGCCATGCCTCAGTACAATTATTATTAATATCATGAAACAAAGCAGTTTGAAAATATCTAAACTGTTCAAATGCAAATTAATGTCATTATTTAGGCAAATAAATGAGAAAAAAGTCAGGCATTTATAATAATATAACTCCAAAGAAATAATAGTACCTTCATTCCATCTTAACTAATAAAAGCGTGATATTGAAATTAACCGTTTCTCCAAGATGGGGTAAGCCATGCCCACCAGCCAATCAGAGCAACTGTATGCAAATTAGCCCAGCCAACATGGAGGCTGCCACTCACGGACCTGAGTAAATGGCAGCTTCCATTGTGGCAGGAGTGAAAGTGAAACTGCCGTCCCCAACATAATAACAATCATAAAATCCTCGGGAGCTGAAGGAAACAGCAGGCCTAAGAGTAACATTGTGTCATTATAGACGCTGCGAGGTGAGGTGAAGCAGAGAGGAGGCTTTGTTACATGTCTAGGCCCCGGCTTAAAGGAACAGCATCAATTGTAGAAGATAAACAAACCCCAGAAACCTGCATCCAGCCAGGCTTGCTGGGACATTGGGTCAATGGGAGCTGTGGGCAGCCTTAAAGCCTGAAAGCGCCTATCAGCCTGTCACCCACGCTGGCCACACCCTAATGGGGTGAGGGACATTCCTGAGGGGCTTGGCCAGCCTGCACACAGCCATCAGCCCCTCACCCAGGCTGGTCAGGCACACCAGCAGGTGGACATCCCCAGAGGGGTTCCAGATTGTGAGAGGGCACAGGCCGGGCTGAGGGACCTCCCGAGTGCACAGAGCAACTGCAGGGTGGAACAGCGCAGGACCCAGGACCCGTGAGTGAAAAATAGGAGGCAGGGTTGGCGGCCTGCTTGGTGGCTGCCCAGACCCTTTGCGGGGCACCAGGGAGTGGGGAAGAGGTGGTGGGGGCCGGGGGCCTGCTTGCCGGCTGCCCAGACCCTTTGAGGGGCATCGGGGAGCGGGAAAGAGGCGGCAGGGGGCCGGGGGCCTGCTTGGCAGCTTCCCAGGCCCCTTGCAGGGCAGTGGGGAGTGGGAAAGAGGCAGTGGGGGGTCGGGGGCCTGCGTGGCAGTTCCCAGGCCCTTTGCAGGGCACCAGGGAGTGGGAAAGAGGCAGTGGGGCATCTTGGCCTGCTTGGCGGCTGCCCAGGCCCTTTGCGGGGCACCGGGGAGCAGGAAAGCAAGGCTGAAGTGGCCGGGGCCCTGCTTGGTGGCACCGGGGAGTGGGAAAGGAAGGCAGCAGGGGACTGGTAAGTGAGAAAGAGTCGGTGACCTGACTGGCGGCTCCCCAGGCCCTTTGGGGGGGCACTGGGGAGCGGGAAAGCAAGTTCTTGGGGGCTGGGAGCCTGCTTGGCAGCTCCCAGGTCCCTTCCAGGGATCAGGGAGCAGGAAAAGGCTGGTCTGACCATGAGGCAGGGTTTTCCCTACTTTCTGGTGGCTGGAGGAAGATGGGCAGTAGGCAAGCTTGGGAGGCAGGCAGCACCCAGCCCTGGCCACAGCTCAAAAAAGAGAACAACATGCAGGGGAGGGCAAGAGTCTGAGAGATCAACATAGAGGGGGTGCTTGCTCCAAGCCTTGATGGTGTGCCTGGGGGCAGGTCCCCAGCAGGTAGACACACACAGGAGGACTGCTCTGTGCCTCAGATGCAGCTGGGGGCAGGTCCCCAGTGGCCACACATACACACACACACACACACAAGGTGCCTGGCAGACTGGGGCCATCATAGGACATCCACTGAGGGGTTCCAGACTGTGAGAGGGGGCAGACTGGGCTGAGAGACTCCCCTCCCCACTCCGTGCACGAATTTCGTGCACTGGGCCCCTAGTTATTTTATAAAAACAAAGAAAATGCTTAAATTGAAAAGTGATGTTAATTCCATTTCACTTTGTAGTACTGATTTTTGAGATTATGACATATAAAAAATGTTTATTCACTTCTTAATGTATTTGGTTTTACTAATTTTCTTATAATACAATTTAAAAATAATAAATACTTGATGACAAAGATGGGTTGTTTCAAAAGAAATCATATTCAGTTTTGATAGTAGTTTAATAATAATAATATTAATAATCTAATCTAATAAAAGAGAAACATGCAAATTGACAGCACCTCTGCTATGCTCCAAGCCACATCCACCAGCCAATCAAAGCAACTTATGCAAATTAACCCAACCAAGATGGCGGCTGGCAGTCATAGAACTGGAGCAAGCAGGAGGCTTGGTTGCCCCGGCAATGGAAGAAGCCAAGCTTCCTGCCTGCCCTGGATGCCTGTGGCCTCCGTTCATGGCAACAAAGTTTCAATTATAGAAGATAAATAAATCCCAGATACTTGATCCTAGCCAGCCTCACTGGGAGTTTGGGTCACTGGGGGCCTTAGTCAGCCTGCAAACACTCATCAGCCCCTCACCCAGGCTGGCCAGGCACCCCAGCAGGACATCCCCACCCTGAAGGGGGTGTGGCCAGTCTGAAAACAGCCTTCAACCCCTCACCCAGGCTGGCCAGGCACCCCAGCAGGACCCCCACCCATGCACCAGGCCTCTATCCTATATAATAAAAGAGTAATATGCAAATTGACCCCAACAGCAGAACGACTGGGAATGACTGGTCACTATGACACACACTGACCACCAGGGGGAAGATGCTCAATGCAGGAGCTGCCCCTGGTGGTCAGTGCTCCCACAGGGGGAGCTCTGCTCAGCCACAAGTCAGGCTGATGGCTGCCAGTACAGTGGTGGTGAAGGGAGCTCTCCCACCTCCTCAGCAGCACTAAGGATGTCCAATTGCAGCTTAGGCCTGCTCCTCTCTAGCAAGTGGATATCCTCTGAGGGCTCCTGGGTTCCCAGAGGGATGTCTGACTGCCAGCTTAGGCCCGGTCCCCTGGGGAGTGGGCCTAAGCCGCAGATGGACATCCCCAGAGGGGTCCCAGACTACAAGAGGGCACTGGCTGGGCCAAGGGTACCCCTGAGTGCACAAACTTTTGTGCACCGGGCCTCTAGTTAAATAATAATAAAGAAAACCATAAGAATAAATTGAATTATTAAATAAACAGAAATTGTCCTTTCAAATCAGAGAAATCATTCATAAGGACCATAAATTTCTCACATAGAGATATATTAGTGTGCACCAAAAATTTATGCACACACTTTGAATAATTATAAACGCAGCGTTTATTAAAGTACATTTCATTTTCAAAATTTAGCTATCAGCTGTGAAAGTGTATATACATTTTGGGGGATTACCTTGCATATAAAATAGATACATGAATGGATGGATAGATAGATGATAGGTGATAGATAGATAGGGAATTCCTTCTCATGGATGCGCTAAGAAAGTGTTTTCTTGAAAATAAATTTTCCACTGGCAAAGATGCTGTAAAGATTGTTGAAGTGACAACAAAGGATTTAGAATCTAATATAATAAAAGAGTAATATGCAAATTGACCCTCACTCTGTTACACCCACAAGCCATGTCCACCAACCAATCAGGAGCAAATATGCAAATTAACTCAACTAAGATGGTGGTGGCCATGGAGCTAGAGTTGCCCTGGCCAAAAGAGGCAGCCAGGGCCCTTTGGGTCCTGAGCTCTACTCAAGGCTACAAAGTTTCAATTATAGAAGATAAACAAACCCTAGATACCTGCTGGGCTGGGACCTTGGGTTGCCAGGGGCAACCCAGGCTTTGAGTGGGGGACCAAGGCAACAAAGTTTCAATTATAGAAGTTAAATAAATCCCAGATAGCTGCTTCCAGCCTAGTAAGGACCCAAACCCTGAAGGGGCTGTGAGCAGCCTGAAAATGGCCCTCAGCCCCTCACCCAAGCTGGCCACACCCCCATAGGGTGAGTGTCCTCACTGGGGGTTTGGCCAGCCTGCAAATAGCCATCAGCCCCTCACCCAGGCTGTCCAGGCACCCCAGTAGGGACCTGAACCCTGAAGGGACTGTGGGCAGCCTGAAAATGGCCCTCAGCCCCTCACCCAGGCTGGCCACACCCCCATGGGGTGAGTGTCCTCACTGGGGGTTTGGCCAGCCTGAAAATAGCCATCAGCCCCTCACCCAGGCTGTCCAGGCACCCCAGTAGGGACCTGAACCCTGAAGGGACTGTGGGCAGCCTGAAAATGGCCCTCAGCCCCTCACCCAGGCTGGCCACCCCCCCATGGGGT
>PVJC01042446.1:0-14926 GCA_004026665.1 Murina feae
CCCCCCCCCCCCCCGGCTCCCAGCCCCTACACAAAACCCCAGGTCTTCACCATCCTATTGCACATATCCATGGGCAAAACATATAAGTACATAACTACTTTGGTTTATCTCTTCTAATGCCCCCATCCCAACATTGAAGTATATTAGTCTGTTCAATACCTACATTATTCAGGTCTTATTTTGTTGGTCAATTCATTTTGTTTATCAGATTTCACAAATAAGTGAGATCATGTGATACCTTTCTCAGATTGGCTTATTTCACTTAGCATAATGTTCTGTAGGTCCATCCATGCTGTCCCTTTTCCTTTTACAGTTGCCTAGTATTTCATTGTGTAAATACCCCACAGCTTTTATTTATGTATGTATGTATGTATTTATTTATTTATTTTTAAATATATATATTTTATTGATTTTTTACATAGAGGAAGGGAGAGGGATAGAGAGTTAGAAACATCAATGAGAGAGAAACATCGATCAGCTGCCTCCTGCAAACATCCCATTGGGGATGTGCTCACAACCAAGGTACATGCCCTTGACCAGAATCAAACCTAGGACCTTTCAGTCTGCAGGCTGACGCTCTATCCACTGAGCCAAACCAATTAGGGCTGCCCCACAGCTTTTATACCCATCCATCTACTGATGGGCACTTAGCTGTTTCCAAATCTTAGCTATTATAAATAACACTAGGGGCCCGGTGCACAAAAATTTGTGCACTCGGAAGGTCCATCAGCCCAACCTGTGCCCTCTCGCAGTCTGGGACCCCTCTGGGGATGTCCACCTGCTGGTGTGCCTGGTCGGCCTGGGTGAGGAGCTGATGGCTCTTTGCAGGCTGGCCAAGCCCCCCAGTGTGGAGATCCTCACCCCATTGGGGTGTGGCCAGCCTGGGTGACGGGCTGAGGGCTGTTTTCAGGCTTTCAGTCTGTCCATAGCTCCTATTGACCCAATGTCCCAGCAAGGCTGGCTAGAAGCAAGTTCCTGGAGTTTGTTTATCTTCTATAATTGATACATTGTTCCTTTAAGCTGGGGCCTAGGCAAGTAACGAAACCTCCTCTCTGCTTCAGCTTTGGCTTCTATAATGAAACAATGTTACCCTCAGTAGTCAGGCCCAGCCTGCTGTTTGCTTCAGCTCCCAAGGCTTCTATCATTGAGACATTGTTGCAAATATGTTCTTGCCTGGAGCAGAGAGAAGCCCAGGCAGCCTGCAAACAGTTTCACTCCTGCTGCAACGGAAACTGCCTGTTTACTCAGCTCCTGGAGTGCCCGTTTCCATGTTGGCTGGGCTAATTTGCATACAGTTGCTCTGATTGGCTGATGGGCATGGCTTAGGCATCCCGAAGGGATGGTCAATTTGCATATTATACTTTTATTATATAGGATTGCTAAGAACATAGGAATGCATACATCCTTTTGGATTAGTGTTCAGTATTATAGGGTATATTCCCAGAAGCAGAATCACTGGGTCAAACAGAAGTTCTGTTTTTAATTTTTTTAGGAAACTCCATATTGTTTTCCATAGTGGCTGTACCAATCTGCATTCCCACCAACAGTGAACTAGTATTCCCTTCTCTCCCAATCTTCACCAGCACTTGTCATTTGTTGATTTTTTTAAATGATAGCCATTCTGACATGTGTGAGGTGATATCTCATTGTCATTTTAATTTGAATTTCTCTGGTGATTAGTGTTTTTTCAGCATCTTTTCATGTGTCTCTTAGCCACGTGTATGTTCTCTTCAGAGAAATGTCAGTTCAGGTCTTCTTCCCATTTTTTAATTATATTGTTTGCTTTCCTTTTGTAGAGTTGAATAGGTAATTTATATGTTTTGGATATTAACCCTTTATCAGATGTATCCTTGGTAAATAGGCTCTCCAATACAGTGGATTCCCTTTTCATTTTCATGGCATTTCTTTTGCTGTGCAGATTTTCATTTTGATATAGTCTCACTTGTTTATTTTCTCCTTAGTTTTTTTTGCCCTCAGAGGTGTGTTAACAAAATTCTGCTACATGAGAAGTCTGAAATTTCACTATCTTTCTTTCTAAGATTTTTATAGTTTTAATTCCTTTGTCCATTTTGAGTTTATTTTTGTGTATTGTTTAAGTTGGTGATCTAGTTTCATCTTTTTTCATTTTCCCAACACCATTTGTTGAAAAGACGATCTTCCCTCCATTGTTTTTGCCTCCTTTGTCAAATAGTAATTGACCATAATTGTGGGTCAATTTCTGGGGTTTGTGTTCTGTTCCATTGCCTGTTTTTGTGCCAGTGGCAGGCTGTTAGCTATAATGGCTTTGTAGTAGAGTTTGATATCCAATATTGTGATCCCTTCAATGTTGTTCTTTCTCAAAATTGTTACAGGTATTCAGGTTCTTGTATGGTTCCATATAAATTTTTGGAATATTTGCCCTAGTTCTGTGAAATATGCTGTTGGTATTTTAATAGGAGTTGCGTTGAATCTATAGTCTGCTATGGGTAATATAGGTATTTTACTGATGTTAATTCTTCCAATACATGAACATGGTATACATTTCCATTTTTTTTTCTTACTCCATTTCTTTATCCAATGTCTTATAGTTTTCCAAGAACAGGTCTTTTACTGCCTTGATTAAGTTCATTCCTATTTTTTGTTGCAATGGTAAATGGGCTTTTTTAAAAGTTTCTCTTAATGAGAGTTCATGATTGGTGTATAAAAATGCCATTGATTTCTGGTTGTTGATTTTGTATCCTGCTACTTGCCAAATTCATTTATTAAGTCTAGTAGTTCACTTGTGGAATTTTAGAATTTTTCTTGTACAATAATATATCATCTACAAAATAATGACAGTTTTATTCCCCCTTTACAATTTGGATGACTTTAATTTCTTCTTGTCTTATTGCTATGCCTAGGAAATCAAGTATTATGTTGAATAAGTGTGGTGAAAATTGGCATCCTTGTCTTGTTCCCATTCTTAACTGAAATGCTTTTAGTTATTGACCACTGAGTATTATGTTGGCTGTCAGTTTGTCATATATGGCCTTTATTATGTTGAGGTATAATCCCTCTATTCCCACATTACTGTTATTTATTTTTACATAAAAAAGGATGCTAAATTTGGTCGAATGGTTTTTTTTGCATCTATTTATAGTTTGGTTGTATTAAACTCCTTTAATTGTTTCTCTGTAAAGCTTTTTATTTCACCTTCAATTTTGAATGATAGTCTTGCTAGACACAGTAGTCTTGGATTTAGGCCCTTGTTTTTCATTACTTTGAATACTTCATTCCACTCCATTCTGGCCTGAAATGTTTCTATTGAGAAGTCAGCTGACATTCTAATGGGACCTCCTTTGTAGATAATTTTCTATCTCTCTCTTGCTGCCCCTAAAATTGTTTCTTTATCTTTAACATTTGCCATTTTAATTATGATGTGTCTAAGTGAGAGTCTCTTTGGGTTCATCTTTATTGGGACCCCTTCTGCCCTCTGAACTTGTGTGATATTATTCTTCACCAGGTTGGGGAAATTTTCTGTCATTGTTTCTTTAAATAGGTTCTCTGTTCCTTGTTCACCTTCTTCCCCTTCTGGCATTCCTATAATGGGAATGTTGTTATGTTTCATGCTGTCCCAGAGCTCCCTTAAGCTATCTTCCTGCTATTTCATTCTTTTTTTCTATTTGCTGCTCTAATTGGGTATTAATTTCTACCTTATCTTCCAAATCACTGATTTGATCCTCCGCTTCATGCAATCTACTTTTAATGCCTTCCATTGTGTTTTTGATGTCAGATATACCATTCTTCATTTCTATCTGGTTCTGGTTCATGGTTCATGGTTACTATTTCATTTTTCATGCTGCTATAGTTCCCACTGAGTTCCTTGTAATTTTCACTAAGCTCCTTAAGCACCTTTATAACCTTTACTTTGAACTCTATGTGTGATAGGTTGCTTGCCTTCTTTTATTTAGTTCTTTGACTGGAGACTCCTTCATTTGGGGGTTGTTTCTTTGTCTTTCCATTTTAACAGTCTCTTTGTATTTGCTTCTATGTATTAGATAAAACTGCTATGCTTTCCAGTGTTTTGGGCCTTATGTAGAAAGTGTCTTGAGGGGTTCAGTGGTGCAGTCTTATTGTTCACCTGAACTTGATATCTAGGAATGCCTCTTGTGTGTATTATTTGGGATCTCATATTGTAATGGGGGCTTGATTGTTGATGTCTCATTTGTAGGACAAATTTCTCCTCTGACTTGCTGCCAGTGAAATTCAACTCCAATGTCATCATGCCAGCTATTATACAGGTACTGATAGAATATAATAAGAACCAAACTAATCACACCATGAAAATTAAGATATGCAATGTAACAAAAGGAAAACTAAGAAGAAAAAAACAAGAGAAAGCAAAGCAAAGAAAATATAAAAAGAATACCATAAAACACTCAATCAAAGACTTAGAGGTGATGTGAAGAAAATGGGAGAAAGAAAGATACCAAAAATTGATAAATGGAAGCAAGGAGGAAAGTAAAAGGAAACCAAAAAAAATGAATTAATAATAATTAATTTAAAACATAATAATAATTGATATATTAAGATATATATAGAAAGGTAAAATGGAAACAAGGAGAAAAACAAAATAAATAAGAAAAATTAATAATAATAGAAAACAGTAGAATAGAATCAAAGGGAGGAGAGAAAGTAGAGAAATGCAAGAAAAAAAAGAAGAGAGGAAAAAAGGAGAAAAAAACAAGGAACAAAAAACAAAAAACTACACACACATACACACACAACACTCATAATCTTTTGGGTACACAATTTATTTTGCTCACTGCATTTTGCTCTGATGTTGTTGAGTCTGGTCCCTTGGTGTGTCTATCCTGAGCCTCCTGGGAGCTTCTCTGGTGTAGGCGAATGTGACTCACTGTTCCTTTCTGGCCCTGGGCAACCTGATTGAGGTCTGAGAGGTTTGAGTCCCTAATAATCCAGAAGACAGGTACTCCTCAGTCCAGAGGCTGGGTCTGCCTTGAGTCTCATGTCTTGATTATCCCTGCTCTGAGCAGTACTCCCTTCTCCCATGGAGCTGGGCCTGGAGGTTTTTGTGGCAGGTGCACACAGGTTTCAGCTGATGTTCACTTAGCTGCACAGACTGGAGGGGTATCTGAGCTGATGTTAACTTAGGTGCAGGGCCCCAGCGGTGCCTGTGGTGGGCACACACCGAGCCCAGTTGGTGTTCACTTAGGTTCATTGTCTGGTAGTGTCTTTGGCTGGCATACACTGGATCTGAGCTGAGTCCATGGGGCACATGTGTGTGGGGGTTTTGAAGTGGAGTGCTCGTGAGCTCAGGCCTTGACTACAGCTAGTTTGGGGAGTGGCAAGGCTAGGTGCTTAGCTTCTGCAACTTCCTGCAGCCTTCTTCCAAGGAGGACCTTGTAAATCCTTCAAGATAGCATGGTTTCCGAACCAGAGCCACACCCAGGGGCGTGCCTGTGGCAATAGCAGGGGCTCTTTGGCCAGGAGAACCCAAACCACCCACCCCTGAGATTCTGCACCATAGACTGACTCTCTCTCTCTCTCTCTCTCTCTCTCTCTCGCCCCTTCACTCCAGTCCTGCCAACTGCCATGTTGGAATCTTCTGCTTGATTCTTATTCATTTTCTACCTCTTTTTTCATGCTGGTATAGTTCTCATTAGGTTCCTTATAGTTCTCATTAAGTTGCTTGTAGTTATCACTAAGTGGTTTGAGCAGCCTTATAACCATTATTTTGAATTCTTTATCTGACAAATTGCTTGCTTCAATTTCATTTAGTTCCTTTTCTCATGATTCCTCATTTCTTTCATCTGGGAATTATGTTTTTGTCTCCCCATTTTAGCTGTCCAGTTGTCTGGGGCACCAGGTGATGTGGACCAATTGCAGGGGCAGGTTTGTGCATCTGGGGATGATGGATTGCACTGGTTTGCAGTGGTAGGTCCTATCTTCTGATGGTGCTGGTCATGGTGGCGGGTCCATATGTACAGGGGCATCAGGTCATGGATGCAGGGAACATTGGGTCATAACTGCAGGGTTGGTCTCAAGGCAGCTTGGTTGGTCATCTGGGGGCACTGGGATAGGCACAATGTGTTCTGATGAAAGGAACATGCATCTGGGTTCGTTGAGTCATAGTGGCAGGGCCAGGTGTGCCATGTCAAGGCAGTGGGACCAGGCATCCAGTGGCACTCGGTTTGCTTGCCAGGTCAGGACATCAGATCTACGCATTTGGGCATGCACTTGCCTAGGCAGAGGGACTGGTCATCCCAGGGTCATGGTTCAGGCACACCAGATTACAACATCAGGCCCATGTGTCTGAGGTCATCTTGTCCCAGCAGTTTGTCTGTGGCCTAGGGGCACTTGGTCATGGCTTCTCCCTGCTGACTCCTTTGTAATTCCACTTTGAACTTTGTAACTTCTGCTGCTATCTTGGATACCCCCTCCATGCTGTCATTTAAAAAAAATCTCTCATATGAAGTGAAATTGAATTGTATAATAAAGACCGTTTCCTCCACCTAATATCAACTATCTTAACCTTTAGCCATATTTCCTCCTCATACCTACCCCACCAAATGTATATATTTAATTAATTTGACTCCATGGTTTTTAATAGATTAATTTCTTATATTTTTGTTTATATTTTATAGTCATATCAACTTTGTATGACTATTGGTTGTCTCTATCTGTTGCACAATTAAAACAACAATGTTAGTGGGTGGTGATGATGGCTTTGGAATGATTACTTGGTTGATTATATGAAAGCTATTTCTGTTGTTAAGTAAAAATATAATTTCTTTCATAAATGTTTTTCTGCTAGTGGTGGTGTGGATGAAGTTTTCTGATTCCCCTTTAACCTTTTGTTTCTGCAGTACTTTTAACTTATGCTGTTGTCACCTTTTTATATATCAGGCCTCTAAGGGATTGTACAGCCTTTCAAGTTGTTCTCAAAAGTGTTGCCTTCCCAAGATAAGAATTTTCCAAAAGTATTGAGACATCAAATCACAGAGGCAAGAAGTTCAGAGAATCTAATTAAGAAAAATACAAACCTCTCAAACTCCAGTGAGATATATCCTAGTAATGAAAAGAAAACAGGCTGACAATAAATTATTTAAGAACCCATTTTATGATGTTAGAAAAGTAATCCCCCAAAATGGAGAATGTGAAAGAAAATAGCATCAATTAAAAATTTAGAAAACAAAGATACAATAGAAAGAATCAATAAATGTAAAAGCTTGCTTCTTTAAAAGACTAATATAATTGATAAAATCTTACTTCTGGTAAAATTTATCAAGAAAAAAATATAAGTGGAGAAATTAGGAATATCATAAATGTAAATGGCAATATCACTATTCATACTTATAATTGTTAAAATACCACAATACATTATAAACAAATTTACTCCAATAAATTTTAAAATGTAGGAAAAATTCTATAATGCCTCTCCCCAAGTTATATTATTTATTATTTTTAATCCTTACTTGAGGATACTTTTCCATTGATTTTTTAAGAGAGAGAGGGAAAGACAGAGAGAAATATTGATGTGACAGAAACACACATCGATTGGTTGCCTCCTGCACACACCCCAACCAGGAAGGAACCTGCAATTCAGGTATGTACTCTTGACTGGAATCAAACCCTGGACCCTTCAGTCTGCAGGATGATACTGTATCTACTAGGGCTTCCAAATTAGTAATAAGATGCCCAAATAATTCATTCCTTGAAATAACTTGTGTGTCAATTAATGTGTAATTCTGTGTGGTGGTGGTATTGGGGGGGATACAAGTAAGTATAATACGATTACAAAATAAAGCGCTTCCCCTAGAGGTTTCCCATAGGTCAGGTGTGGGGAAACTTTTTTCTGCCAACGGCCATTTGGATATTTATAACATTTGTTGGCCACACAAAATTATCAGTTTAAAAATTAGCCTGCTGTATTTGGTCAAACATTTAAATCACTCACCCCTAATGCCTTGGCAGGGCCAGACAAAATGATTTTGCAGGCCTTTAACAGCCCATGGGCCAGATGTTCCTCACTCCTGCCATAGAGGAAGGACATCACACAAGGAAAGAACATAGCTGTGAATTCCAGCTCTAGCCCAGGAAAGCTGTGTAAGTCTGGGCACAGGTACTTCCTCAAAGGCTGAGTTTTTGAAGATTTAGAATAATGTATGTAAAGTTATTAGGTGGTTGAATTTTAGTAGCTCCTAGTTCTGATGACAACGTCAAACTTACTTTGGATTTTCTTTTGAGGTTTATTATATTTAAAAGTTCTTTTCCCCAGCATTGAAAAATGACCTACACACAGGTAGCCTGATTCCTTTGAAATATGGGCAGACCCCACATGTCTCATGGGCTGACTCTGAAACAAACTTCTTAGATACTTAGGGACTCCTAACATACTTACTTTTTTCATTACAGTTTATGAAGGAATGAACATTTCCCGTGGAGCAAAATAATTTCATGTCGTAGTAATTAAAATAGTTAATGATGCACATCGCCAGGTTGTAATTGGGAAGGATCAGTAACGATCTCAGTATGAAGGTTTTGGTGGAATTTGATACGATACTTTCAGTTCCTAAATAGATGATAAGATTGGGCTTCATTATAGGAAATGAACTATCCCCAGGAAAAAATAATCCCCAATTTATAATCAAATCAAACTCAGGGAATCAGAAGTCAGATGATTATGCTTGAAGAACACTATTTCCCAACAGGTATGTTCCTGCTGACAGCTAATAACAGTTTGTGTTGATAACTGAAGAGCTCCGATTGAAGTGTTCCATAGACCCCTTACAGTATCCCCCAACTCCACCCTCCCCCTTTTTTTTGCTGTTCCAAATGGTGTTTTTTGCTTCCTTATATTCCACATCACTGACTTGATTCTTGTCTTCATCTACTCTCTTGTTGAATCCCTGTAAATTATTCTTTATTTCTTAGTGTAGCCTTCATTTCTATCTGGTTATTTTTTATGTTGTCAAGGCCCTCACAAAGCTCCTTGAGCATCCTTATAGCCGGTGTTTTGAATGCTACATTTAGTAGGTTGCTTATCTCCATTTTATTTAGTTCTTCTTCTGGAGTTTTGTTCTCTTGTTTCATTTGGGACATGTTTCTTTGTCTCCTCATTTTGGCAGCTCCCTGCCCCCTGTGTTTCTTTCTATGTATTAGGTAATGATGCTACATCTCCCAGGCTTGGTATCATGGCCTAACATAGTAGGAAGTCTGTAAGGCCCAGTGGGCTGTACACCCTCCTGTTATAGTTGAGTCTTAATTGCTGTTGGTATTTCAATAGGAGGGATTTAACCAGGTTGATCAGCTGTAAGACTGACTGTGACTTTTTTATTCATCCTTAACCACCAATTCTCTCTTCAACTGTTTCAACTATGTCTAATATTCTGATATTTCTATCTATAAAGTACTTAATTTAATTCTTTTCATTTTTCAAGATTCTATTTGGATTTTTTTCAAATCTACTTGTTCTCTCTCTCTCCATATACATATATAATGCCCATACATATGTATCTATAGTACATACATATGTACAATATGTGTATGTATGTTCTATATGCTCATAGACCTGACACTCTCTGTTACTAATTAAATATTTTAAACATACATATTTTATGTTCTTTTCTAAAAGTCATCAAGTCTTAAATGTTGCAGGCCTGATTTTTATTCTACAGTTTGTGTTTTCTGTTAGCATTTGCTCTTAGGTCCTTGCTTCTTCTTTTTTTTTTAAAATATACTTTATTAATTTTTTTTGCAGAGAGGAAGGGAGAGGGATAGAGAGTTAGAAATATCGATGAGAGAGAAACATTGACCAGCTGCCTCCTGCACACTCCCCACTGGGGATGTGCCCACAACCCAGGTACATGCCCTTGCCCAGAATTGAACCTGGGACCCTTCAGTCCGCAGGCCGATGCTTCATCCACTGAGCCAAACCTGTCAGGGCCCTTGCTTCTTTTTCTTCCTTTTTTTTCTTTATAATTTTAAGCTGATCTCAATTTCTCTAGATAATTTACCTGTGGAAATACTTTGAAGTCTGGGAATTGTGTATACCTTTGCCACTCACCTGGGAACACAATCAACTGAGGTTATTTTAAATAAATGATCAGGTATGTTTTTTGGCTTACATAGGTACTATGATTTCAGGAAACAAACTGGTATGGAGACTTGCCTATGGTTATAAATTAAAGGGGAAATTACTATTCTTTATTCCAGTGCCAAATTCAAATTTTATAAATTTCCTTTCTGTGTTCTATTATGGCATTAGTTAAGTTTTATTCACCCTTATAATGACGCCCTTCTAACTTTCAATTTTAGATAGGAAGCTACTAAAACCTTGGTTGTATGTGCTTTATGCTTTCTATTCTGACTTCAGTGTTACTCACTACCTATGCAAATGTAAAGTTAAGAGAACCAGATTCTGTTAATAAGCTCATGTCAGAGCTATTTTTAATGCTTGCTTACCTTCAGGAACACATGCTTCCACTTTATTGTTGGCCTCTGCCAATTCCATATTTTCTCCTTAATTCATTATTTTTTTAAATATATATTTTATTGATTTTTTACAGAGAGGAAGGGAGAGAGATAGAGAGATTGAAACATTGATGAGAGAGAAACATTGATCAGCTGCCTCCTGCACACTCTCTACTGGGGACATGCCCAAAACCAAGGTACATGCCCTTGACCAGAATCGAACCTGGAACCCTTCAGTCTGCAGGCCAACACTCTATCCACTGAGCCAAACTGGTTAGGGCATAATTCATTATTTTGACAGAGTATCATTTACAGTGTTTGTTCTGCTGCTGAAAAGAGGAAGTCTCCTTTGACATTCTAATTGCCAAATCTATTGACTTCTTTTTTGTTCTCACCCTTCATGTCTCTTTGAAACATCTTCCCACCAAATGTTTTTTAAACTTTCTGAAACAGTAATTTCTTCTAATTCTTCTTATTAATTACTAGAGGCCTGGTGCATGAAATTTGTGCACTTGGGAGTCCCTCAGCCTGGCCTGTGCCTTTTCGCAGTCCAGGAGCTGTCAGTTGGCTATCCGTAGAGCTGCCGTGGAGACAGGAAAGGTTCCTGCCATCACTGCTGCACTCATCAGCCATGAGCCCAGTTTCTGGCTGAGTGGCACTCCCCCTGTGGAAGTGCATTGACCACCAGGTGGCAGATCTTCCATTGAGCATCTGCCCCCTAGTGGTCAGTGTGTGTCATAGTGGCCGTTCATTCTGCCATTTGGTCGATTTGCATATTAGCCTTTTATTAAATAAGATTTTTATTGGGGTGATATTAGTTCACCAAACCAAGCAGGTTTTCAGTGTACAGCTCAACAAAATATCATCAGCACACCACACCATGCACCTATTGCTCAAAGAACAGTCCCTTTCTGTCCCCATTTCTTCCCCCTCCCCCCCCCCATTTTCCTCTGGCTAACACCACACTGTTGTCTATGTCTATGCGTTTTATATGTATAAACTCACAAACTCAGATGCTTTAAAGGGAATCTTCCCCACTTAGCACAATAAAGAGGTGTGTAGCATATATAGATATTGCTTTCCATAATTTGGGGATTGCTTTGAGAATTAGTGCTAAGGCATATCTCAACATTTTTTCGTGTGCTATGCAGAGGCTTAAGTCTTACTCATGTGAAATACTCTTTTGTGACAGAGAATGAGGTGGGAAGCCTGTGCTGATGGGGCTCTGTGATAGTAGGGAGAAATGAAGTGGTCAAGTGCTCAAGCCAGTTCAAACTCTCATCAGAGAAGGAAGGGGTAGGGGGAGATAGAAATGTAAGAACACTGCAGAAGCCAGGCTTATGTGCAGCAAGGAAGGAGAACTGGCTTAGTTATAAGGATGTCAGGTGTATACAGAATTTTTCTTCTTTCTGGAAAATTATATTTGGCTGCTCAGGATCTTTAAGTTAGGGAAGAATAGCTGCACCATACAACCTTTCCTCAGTGAAACCATTGGCCTCTCTCAAGAATTCAGGATTCCTCTCTACTCTTCCCTCTCATCAAGGGACATCACTTTTAAAAATAATGAGGGTCTACAGTCAAAAGTATTTTTGATATGATTTATTCTAACTTACTGAGGCATGTCCTCTTAAGAAAGCTGCTCTTTTGTTTTCATTTATTTTCTCTCTTTTTCTGGCAAATGAATTTCTGAAACAAATGCTCCTAAAATGTCCAAAATCTTGTGCAAAACAGTTTCCTAAGTCATGTGATAGTGCTACTGGATGTGAGGGTAAGGAGGAGGGATCTTGTCACAGAACCATATATCAGGTAAGAAGATCCCTGTTCCAGTAAACCTGCAGTGGGTTCACAGTCTCTCAGCTTAAGTTTTTATTGATTTTAGAGAGGAAGGGATAGGGGGAGAAAATGGAAACATCAATGATGAGAGAGAATCATTGATCGGCTGCCCCCTGCATGGGCCTATTGGAATTCGAGACCACAACTTGAGCATGTGCCCTGACTGGGAATTGAACCATAACCTCAGCTCAACCACTGAGTCACACTAGCCAGGCTCAAAGTAATTTTTATTGACTTACATCAAGTTCAGGATTTTACTGAGCCTGGAACATAATTGTCTCCTAATGTCCTCATTTATTTACACTTACCCAAAGTTAATGTGTTATGTATGAGAAGACTGAAAATGCCTGAAAGGTAGCTTAACACCACAAGTTTGATGTAGGCAGAAGTACTCTGGGAAAACAGGAAGCTCAGCAGATATGTGAGGGGGATGATACTCCAGCCATACAGCATGAAGATCAGCACTGTGTCCAGGAAGTGGTAGTCTGTGAGAAACATGTCCAGTTGGCAGAACTTGAACACGCCCTGGAATACACAGGATACAGGGATAAAGGCAAGTGAG
Source organism: Murina feae (assembly GCA_004026665.1). Taxonomy (NCBI): domain Eukaryota; kingdom Metazoa; phylum Chordata; class Mammalia; order Chiroptera; family Vespertilionidae; genus Murina; species Murina feae. Next base: position 12,851 of record PVJC01042446.1, read on the forward strand.
ACCTAAATGCAAAAATAATTCAAGCTAGAACACTTAGAAAAGGAAATAGCAAGACCTGCCTTATTTAGCACAGAATACTCACAAATTAGATCATTTTGCCTTAAAAAAAAAAAAAAGCCCTATTCGCTTCTTCTCCAAGGACAGTCCAGAGACAGAACCACTGTAATTGCTCTTATTATTATTAATTTTAACTTGGGAAAGTTTTTTAAATTCATAAACAGAATCAGTATCTTTTCCCCCAAATAATCCTAATTCTCAACTTTCCCAGAAAGTAGATTATTTATTAAAGAGAAACTATTTCTTTAAATATTTTTCCTCTTGACCACATGCCTGACCTATCACTGCTATCCACCTTTAAACTAGGTCTCCTGGTTCTATTTTACTCCCACACTCCATCACATCCATTCAGCAACTCTGGGATTTCTTTCTAAATTTCTTTTTTTTTTGTTGGTACTTCTCCCTTTACAGTGTCATTCTCAGCAACCAGTGAGGTAAGCAAGGTTGTGTTATTATTTGCATTTCACATACCATTTGGCAGATTTCAAAGTAGCCAAGGTATTGTCTCCAGATTCTGTGCTCTTTAAATTTTGCCTCACTGGCATTCTAAATTCCCACTCTTATGTTTTCTCTTATGTTTTTTGCTATTACACTTTTTGCTTTTTAATTTGTCTTTCACTCCCCACCCCATAATTCGTTATACAGAGTAATTGCATGTAGTAACAATAGGCTTTCCTTAGCATCCATGTCCATCTTTTTTTAAATTAAATTTATTCGGGTGACATTGGTTAATATTATATAGGTATCATGTATCACATTTTTATGAAAAATGATCTGTATATTGCATGGTGTGCCCATGATGCAAAGTCAATTCATCTTCCATCACCATATGTTTGACAAACTTTGCCTTCTATTCTTAAACCCCCTTCCCTCTGGTAACCACCATTCTGTTGTCTGTGCCTATGAGTTTCAGTTTTATATCCCACATCTTACTGAGATCATATGATTCTTAGCTTTCTCTGACTTATTTTTGCTTAGCATGATATTTGCAAGATCCATCCCGTGCTGCCTCTCCGGTCAAGGTCATGCTGTTTCAGCCACAGACTCTGAGATTCCCGCATCCCCAGCCGCTGGCTCCTACCCCCTCTCTACCTTTACCCCCATGATTTGCAGAGTGAAATCACCTGGCCAGTCCCCGCTGCCTGATCCACAGACATGGGACACATGTCTCCCACCATCACAGGCTCCTGGACCCTGGCAGTGATTTACAGTGACACTATCCCAGCAAGAGTCACACCAGCCAGAGTCACACTACCTCAGGCCCAGAGACCCCTTCCCCTGAGGCCATGTACTCTGGGATCCACAGCGAGTCACCAGTGAGATCTCAGGCAACCTTTCCACAAGAGCCAGAGCCATGAGCATACCACATCTTGCACCAGAGGCCAGGGTAGTCACATTGTCAGACAGCCCAAGATGAGACTTCTTTCCCCCCACCATTTAAATTCTTTATTGTTTAAAAAGTATTACAGAAGTCTCCTTTTCCCCCCATTGACTTCTCCCCAGCCATTCCCACTCCCCAGCACATGCCCTCACCTCCTACTGTCTATGTCCATTGGTTATGCCTACATGCACACACACAAGTCCTCTGGTTGATGCTTATCCCCCTCCCCTGCCTTCCTCTTAAGTTGGATGGTCTGTTCCATGCTTCTATGACTGGTTCTATTTTTGTTCATCAGCTTACCTTGTTCATTATATTCCACAGATGAGTGAAATCATGTGATAGTTATCTTTCTTCAATTGGCTTATTTCACTTAGCATAATGCTCTCCAGGTCTATCCATGCTGTTGCAAATGGTAAGAGCTCTTTCTTTTTTATAACAGTACTAGGGGCCTGGTGCACAAAAATTTGTGCACTCGGGGTGGAGGGAGTCCCTCAGCCCAGCCTGTGCCCTCTCACAGTCTGGGACCCCTCAGTGGATGTCCTATGATGGCCCCAGTCTGCCAGGCGCCTTTTGTGTGTGTGTGTGTCACCACTGGGGACCTGCCCCCAGCCGCATCTGAGGCTCGGAGCAGTCCTCCT
>PVJC01042447.1:0-14931 GCA_004026665.1 Murina feae
CCAGTGGTTCAGCCTCCCCAATCACCTGGGGTGGACACTCTTGTTGTATGCCTTTGAAGGCTGGGTGCACAGTCTTGTAGTTATCACTGGGCGGTATCACTGGGAGGAAATGATCTGCGGGCTTTTCTCCTTGTTGTTTGGGGTTTGGATCTTTTGGAGTTCTGCCCCGGCTGCAGGCTGGCAGGCACCCAGCTTGGGCAGGGTTGTAGGTGCGGTGGGACGGGGTCTCAGAGTCACAGTGCGGAGCACTCCACAATGGCTGCTTTTCCGCGGCTGAGTCTGCGCGCGCCCCTCAGTCCCCAAATCTCCGCGCCAGTGACTCCTGCGAACGGCACTGGCCGAAAATCGCTAGTCTTCAGCCCCGCTGCCTCGCAGCTCGCGCCGCACTCTTTGCTACCCCAGGAGTCCACAATCTCCTCTCTAGCCGCGAACCCGACCGAGCGCAGCCGCCGCTCCCCTTCACCCGCGCCGCCACGGCTCTGCCCAGCCGCCTCCATTCCGCGCGTCCCTCGGTATCTTTCAGTTTTGGCGCAGGGAGCTTCCACTCAGTCTCAAAGCACTTTTTCTCTTGCCTTCTGGTTGCAAAGCCTCCCATCCCTTGGTTCTGGAGGATGGCTGTTTATCTGTATAGTTGTATTTAAAAATATAGTTGTGGAGGCTGCGGATTTAGGTATATACCTCATGCAGCCATCTTGGTTCCTCTCTACTTATTTATTTTTTATATATTTTATTAATTTTTCCCATTTTATCCTTTAGTGATTAAGATATTACAAATGTGTCCTTATCCCTCAATTGTCCCCCCATTCTCCTACTCACACCCTTACCCCCTGTGTCTGTATCCATTGGTTATGCTTATATGCAAGCATACAAGTCCTTTGGTTGATCTCTCCCCCTTACCTCCACCCTCCCTTGCCTTCCCTCTGAGGTTTGAGAATCTGATCAATGCTTCTCTGTCTCTAGATCTATTTTTGTTCATTAGTTTATGTTGTTTATTATAATCCACAAATGAGTGAGATCATATTATATTTATCTTACTCTGACTGACTTATTTCACTTAGCATAATGCTCTCCAACTCCATCCATGCTGTTGTAAATGGTAGGAGTTCCTTCCTTTTTAAAGCAGCATAGTATTCCATTGTGTAGACGTACCACAGGTTTTTAATCCAGTAATCTGCTAATGGGCACTTAGGCTGTTTCCATATCTTAACTATTGTACATTGTGCTGCTATGAACATAGGGATGCATATATCTTTTCTGATAGGTGTTTCTGGTTTCTTGGGTTATATTCCTAGAAGTGGGATCACTGGGTAAAATGAAAATTCCATTTTTTTTTATTTTTTGAGGAAACTCCATACTGTTCTCCACAGTGGCTGCACCAGTCTGCATCCCCACCAGCAGTGCACAAGGATTCTTTTTTCTCCACATCATCACCAGTGCTTGTTGCTTGTTGATTTGTTGATGATAGCCAGTCTGACAGGTGTGAGATGACACCTCATTGTTGTTTTGATTTGCATCTCTTGGATGATTAGTGACTTTGAACATGTTTTCATATGTCTCTTGGCCTTCTTTATGTATTCTTTAGAAAAATATCTATTGAGGTCCTTTGCCAATTTTTTATTGAGTGTCACCCTTTTGTTAAGTTGTATGAGTTCCCTGTAGATGCTGGAGATTAAATCTTTATTGGAGATATTGTTGGCAAATATGTTGACCCACGCAGTGGGTTTTCTTGTTTTGTTGATGGTTTCTTTTGCTGTGAAGCAGCTTTTTATTTTGATGTAGTCCCATTTGTTTATTATCCCTTTAGCTTCCATTGCCTTGGGAGTAGTATCGGTGAAGAAATTGCTTCGGCATGTGTCTGAGATTTTACTGCCTTTGGATTTCTCTAATATTTTTATGGTTTCCCATCATTGGTTTAAGTCCTTTATCCATTTTGAGTTTATTTTGTGTATGGTGTAAGTTGGTGGTCTAATTTTATATTTTTGCATGTGTCTGACCAAATTTCCCAGCACCATTTATTAAAGAGACTGTCTTGACTCCATATTTTCTTGCCTCCTTGCCAAATTAATATTTGTCAAATATTAATTGAGCATAGTGTTTTGGGTTAATTTCTGGGTTCTCTATTCTGCTCCATTGATCTATATATCTGTCCTTGTGCCAGTACTAGGCAGTTTTGAGAACAGTGGCTTTGTAATACAGCTTAATATCTGGTATGGAGAGCCCACCTACTTTGTTCTTCTTTCTCAGGATCACTGCAGCTATTTGTTTTTGTTTTTTTTTTAATTATTATTTATTTATTTTTTATTCCAGATGAATTTTTGGAGAATTCTTTCTAGATCTGTGAAATGTGCTGTTGGTATTTTAATGGGGGAGTGCATTAAATCTATAGAATGCTTTGGGTAGTGTGGACATTATAATGATGTTGATTCTACCAATCCATGAATATGGTATGTTCTTCCAACTATTTATGTCTTCCTCTATCTCTTTTTTCAATGTCTTGTAGTTTTCTGTGTACAGGTCTTTTACCTCCTTAGTGTAGTTTTTTTTCTAGGTATCTTAATTTTTTTGATGTGATGGTAAATAGGATTGCTTTTTTAGTCTCTCTTTCTGTAAGTTCTCTATTGGTGTATAAAAATGTCAGAGATTTCTTCACATTAATTTTGTATCCTGCTACATTGCCAAATTTATTTATTAAGTCTAATAATCTTTTGATGGAGTCTTTAGGGTTTTCTCTGTACAGTATCATGTCATCTGTGAATATGGACAGTTTTACTTCTTCTTTTCCAATTTGGATGCCTTTTATTTCTTCTTCTTGTCTGATTGTAATGTCTAGTACCTCCAGTGCTATGTTGAACAGGAGTGGTGAGAGTGGGAATCCCTGTCTTGTTCTTGTTCTTAGGGAAAATGGTTTTAGTTTTTGTCCATTGAGTGTGATGTTGGCTGTGGGTTTGTCATATATGGTTTGTATTATGTTGAGGTATGTCCTTTCTATGCCACACCTTACTGATTGTTTTTATCAAGAAAGGGTGTTGGATTTTGTCACATGCTTTTTCTGCATCAATTGATATGAGTGTGATTTTTATTTCTCAATTTGTTTACGTGATGTACCACATTTACTGATTTGCAGATATTGTACCTTTCTTACATCCCTGGGATAAAACCTACTTGGTAATGCTGTATGATCTTTCTCATGTACTACTGGATCTTATTTGCTATAATTTTGTTGAAGATTTTGGCATCTATGTTTATGAGGGATATTGGCCTGTAATTCTCTTTCATTGTGTTGTCTTTATCTGGTTTTGGTATTAGGGTGATGCTAGCTTCATAGAATGAGCTTGGAAGTGTTCTTTTCTCTTGAATTTTTTGGAATAGTCTGAGGAGGATAGGTTTTAGTTCTTCCTTGAATGTTTGGTAAAACTCCCCTGTGAAGCCTTCTTGCCTCAGTCTTTTGTTTGCTGGAAGCTTTTTGATGACTGCATCAATTTCTTCCATAGTTATCAGCCTATTCTCATTTTTAGATTCTTCCTGATTGAGTTTTGGAAGGTGATATTTTTCTAGGAATATGGCTATTTCCTCAAGGTTGTCTAGTTTGTTGGAATAGAGTTGTTCATAGTATTTTTTAATAATCCTTTGTATTTCTGTGGGGTCTGTCGTTATTTTTCCTCTTTCATTTCTGATTTTGTTTATTTGGGTCCTCTCCCTTTGCTTCTTGTTGAGCCTAGCTAGAGGTTCATCAATCTTGTTTATCATTTCAGAGAACCAGCTCTTGGTTTCATTGATCTTTTGTATTGTGTTTTTGGTCTCTATGTCATTTATTTCTGCTCTGTCCTTATGCTCACTCTGAGCTTTTCTTGTTGCTTTCTTTATAATTCTTTCAGTTGCCTGGTTAGATAACTTATTACCATTTTTTCTTGTTGTTTTTTGTTTTGTTTTGTTTGTTTTTTTTTGTTTTTTTTTGTTTTTTTTGCTATAGACCTGTAGAGCTATGATCTTCCTTCACAATACTGCTTTCATTATGTCCCCTATATTTTGGATTGTTGTGTTTTCATTGTCCTTTGTTTCCAGGATGCTTTTTATTTCTTCTTTGATCTCTTTGGTAACCCAATCATTGTTTAACAGCATGCTGTTTAGCCTCCAAGTGTTTGATTTTTTTCATTGTTTTTATTGTAGTTGATTTCTAGTTTTATGGCATTGTGATCTGAGAAGATGCTTGTCATGATTTCTATCCTCTTGAGTTTGAAGAGATTTTGCCTGTGTCCTAATATGTGCTCTATCTTGGTAAATGTCCTGTGTTCACTGAAGAAGAATGTATATTCTGTAGCTTTGGGGTAAAATATTCTGAAGATGTCAATTTAGTCCATCTGACCTAGTGAGTAATTTAGGATTACTGTTTCTTTGCTTATTTTTTCCTTAGAGGATTTATCCAGTGGTTTCAGTGGAGTATTAAAGTCCCCTACTATGACTGTATTGCTAGTGATCTCTCCCTTGATATCTTCCAGAAGTTGTTTTATGTATTTGGGTGCTCCTGTATTGGGTATATATATGTTTACTCAAGTTATATCTTCTTGTTGAATTTCTCCCTTTAGTATTACGTAGTGGCTTTCCTTATCTATTGTTATGGCCTTTACTTTGATATAAGTATTGCAACCCCAGGTTTTTTCTAATTCCATGTGCCTGCAAAAAAAATTTTTTTCCCATCCCTTCACTCTCAGTCTGTGTGAATCCTTTGTTTGGGGTTGGGTCTCTCTGGCAGACAGCAAATATATGGTTCATGTTTTCTTATCCATTCAGCTACCCTATGTCTTTTGATTGGAGCATTTAATCCATTTTCGTTTAATGTTATTATTGCTATGTACTTGTTTGTTGTCATTTTTATTCTTGATGTTTGTGTTTCTTCTTGCCTTTCTGTTTCTTCTTTATATAGCAGTCCCTTTAGAATTTTTGCATTTCTGGCTTGGTGGAAATAAAATCTCTTAGCCATTCATGGTCTGTGAAGCTACTGATTCCACCTTCAATTTTGAATGATAGCCTTGCTGGGTGCAGTATTCTTGGATTTAGTCCCTTACTTTGCATCACTTTGTATATTTCATTCAATTCCCTTCTGGTCTGGTCTGTTTCTGTTGAGAAATAAGTTGATATTTTAATAGGAGATCTCTTGTAGGTAACTTTCTGTCTCTCTCTGGCAGCCTTTAAAATTCTTACTTTGTCATTGGTGTTTGCCAATTTAATTATGATGTGTCTTGGTGTTGGTCTTTTGGAGTTCATCTTGTTTGGAACTCTATGTGCTTCTTGGACTTGTGTAGTTTTTTTTCTTGCCAAATTAGGGAAGTTTTCTGTTATTATTTCTTCAAATAGGTTTTCTATTACTTGCTTCTTTTCTTGCCCTTCTGGTATCCTTATTATGCAAATGTTGTTTCTTTTTGTGTTGTCACAAATCGCCCTTAGGCTCTCCTCTTGGTTTTTAAATTTTCTTTCTAGTTGCTGCTGTGTTTGTGTGTTTTTTCCTACCTTGCCTTGTAATCCGCTGATGTGGTCCTCTGCCTCTTCTAGTCTACTGTTTTAGCCTTCCATTATGTTCTTTATTGCAGTTATGTCATTCTTCATCTCCTCTTGTTTCCTTTTCATGTTGGTGACATTCTCATTCAGCTCCTTATAATTCTCATTGAGTTGTGTGTATTTGTCATCCAGCCGCTTGAGCATCTTTATAACCATTACTCTGATCTCTTACTAGCCTCAATTTTCTTTAACTCCCTTTCTGGTGATTTCTCTTTTTCTTTCCTTTAGAGATTGCTTTTTTGTCTTCCCACGTTTTGCTGTAACATTTTAATTGTTGATCTGTTTGCTTTGCTACCCAGGTTCTTTTTGGGATGGGGCTACTGGTGTGATCTCTCAAGTCTCCTGGGCTTGGTAATCTAGTGTAGCTCCTTACTTGTGATATTTGGGTTCTCTTGATGTAGGTCTGCAAGCTGGAAAAGTGTAACTGCAGTGTCTATAAGTCAGCACCATGGAGGGTGGTGTCCCAATTATTGCTGTCTTGTGCCCTTGGTTTAAATCGTATGTTCCCAGCAGGGGTTCACAGTGGCACCCAGGAACCATCTGTTGGGGTGGTGGGGCTAAGGAGGCCTGTGCTCTAGAAAAGCATGGCTGTGCTGTCCAAAGTTCTATAGTTTTGGGGTGGGCAGACTCAGCTTTTGCTGCTGCCACTGTGGTTAGGTATACACGCCCCCAGTGGTGGCTCACAGGGGTACCCATGGTGCATTTGCCAGTAGGGTGTACTTCAGTGCCCTGGCACTGAAGCCACAGGATTGTGGTGTCTGTGGGCAGGTATCCCAGAAGAGGGAATGCAGTGTTTCTACACCCCAACAGCACATCCCTGTTTGTATAAGTGCATGCCCAGCAGGGACTCACAGCAGCACCCAAGGGCTGCTTGTGGAGGCGTGGGCTTCGGAGGCCTGCATGCTGGAAAAGCATGTGCCTGTAGTATCTAGAATTTTGCAGCTTTGGGATGGGAAGACTCAATTTTTGCTGCTGCACCTGTGGTGGCTAGGTGTGTGCTTCCAGTGGCAGTTCACAGGGGCACCTGTGGTGCATTTGTCGGCACGGTGCACTGAAGCACTCTGAAGGGCCCTGGCACTGAAGCTGTGTAATGGAGGCATCTGTGGGCAGGTATCCAAGATTAGTGAACTCAGAATTTCTATTGCCAGGGAGTAGATTCCTGTTTGTCCAAGATGGCACCCAGCCCAGGCTCACAGCAGCTCCTCACAGCATCCTGTGGATAGATAGGCTCAGGGGGCCTGCTCCATGGAAATGCATAACTGTGGCAGTGCCTTTGCCAGTGCAGAGCTGTGACACACTCTGAGGGACCCTGGTGCTTAAGTTGCACAGCTGGGTTGTCTGTGGGCAGTTATTCATGAAAAGGAAATTCAGAATTTCTATTGTGGAGCAGTGCATCTGTGTCTGTACAAAATCACATCCAGCGGGGGCTCACAGTAGCTCTCAAAAGCTGCCTGTGGAGTGGTGTGCCCTGTAAGTCTGCTCACTAGAAATGTGTGAATGTGGTATTGGGAAGTCTGCTTCTGGGGAGGGGGGAAGTTGTACTTACTGCTGTGAGAGCAGTGCACCTTTGGAGGTGGAGGTCTCAGGGTCTGTGGTTCTGCAGGTGGGGCAGCAGAATTTTGGATGGAGTGGCTGCTGAGGCGTGGGCAGTGTCCAAGACCTGTCTGGGTAGTGGTGCTGATGATTTCCTAGAAGAGGCTGCTCTCCCCTTCAAGATGGCGTGGGCTCTGTGCCTGAGTCCCACAGTCTGGGGAGTATCTACAGCAGTGGTAGTCTCTCCCTGTCCCAGAGAGCCTAATCTGCCAGCCCCTGCTGTTCCTGCCATATTTAACTGTCCCTCCCTAACTCACACACATTCATACACTCTCCTTTCATCTCCCCACTCACTCACATCCTCTCCCTCCCAGCCATCCTGCCAGCTGCCATCTTTTTCTCTTTTAGTATCTATTTCAGTTAAACTTCACCTTTAGAGACATAGTACAGCTATAACTGGGTGCTCAGTAGGATATCTCTAGTCGTTATCTCTCATTATCTTTGCAGACAGTATTTTCATCATATCTAGCTTTGCAAATTAGTCAGTTTGGGAAATTAACATAGAATGTCAGGAGGTCTCCTTAAAATAGTCCTCAATCATGTTTCTCAAACTGGACCTATTTGTGAGTCTCAGATTGAATCATATGTTTCAGTTCTAAAATAAGATGTGATTGACACTGTGTTTAACTTGTGAACATTCTTTGTGTCATAAGCAGTTTTTGGCCCCTTTTCTATTCTATCTAATAAAAGAGTAATATGCAAATTAATTGTCACTCCAGGACAAAGATGGTGGCACCCATAGCGGTGGGGCAGGATGCTGGCAGCGTCACCCTGGCAACATGAGCTGAGCAGGCATTACCTCAGCAGGTCACACTGCCCTGGAGCATGCCTGCTGGCCACTATGGCGATCAGGAGAAGGAGAGCAAATGCACGGGCAGCCGGTGGGCCACTCGCGCATTTGGGGGGTCTGCTCCTGGCCACCACAGTGATCTGGAGCAGGAGAGACCCACAGGAAGCCCAAATTCGGGGGTCTGCTTCCAGTTGCCATGGCAATCGGGAGCAGGAGAGCCCCGTGGGCTGCTGTGCATTCGGGGGCCTGCTTCCAGTTGCCACAGCGTTCAGGAGCAGGAGTGCGAACATGCAGGTGGCTGGTGGGCAGCCCACGTTCGGGGGCCTGCTCTTGGCCGCCACAGCCATCTGGAACAGGAGAGAATAAGCAGGCGGCCTGTGGGCAGCCCACAGTGGGGCCTGCTCCTGGGTTGCCAGGATATCTGTGAGCAGGCAAGCGTGGCCGGCAGGCAGCACCCAGCCCTGACCACAGCTCAAAGGAGAAAACCACATGCAGGTGAAGCCTGAGAAATCAACACAGATGGGTGCCTGCTCCAAGCCTCCATGGTGTGGCTGGGGGCAGGCCCCCAGCAGACACACACACACACACACACACACACACACACACAAATGGGGTGCCTCCGATGCAGCTGGGGCAGGCCCCCAGTGGACACACACACACACAAACACACACATGTACCTCCCAGATTGTGGCCATCTGTAGGACATCCACTGAGGGGTCCCAGACTGTGAGAGTGGGCAGGCTGGGCTGAAGGATCCCCACCCTCCTCTGCACAAATTTCATGCACTGGGCCTCTAGTATAAAATATGGTTGGATGGCCTGTTCAATATACAAGTCCATGGAGTAATCACTCATGGAGGAAGAGTAATTACTATGAGGGATGCTGACATGTCACACACCTGAAAGCAGAAGATTCACTAGGAACATGCAAAATGCTTCTGCTGCTGCCACCCAAGTCTCTCTCTCTCTCTCTCTCTCTCTCTCTCTCTCTCTCTCTCTCTCTCTCTCTCTCTCTTTCTCTCTCTCTCTCTCTCACACACCATAGGATCCTGATCCTTAGAGTTCTAGACTGAAACATTGATGACACCCCTGTGATAAAGCCAATAGATTAATTCAGCCACTGTCATGGACATTCTATAACTCTGATGGTACTGATTTGGTTTCATGTTCTCTGGAAGATAAAGAAATAAATAGGAGGGTGGGAGTAGAGAAAAATCAGTGAAGTGTATCTAGTAAAGATATACACCCTACATGCAACCTGGGAAGGTTGCCTGGAAGGTCCAAGTGTTGGAGGGAAGTGTGATAATTCATGTCTTTATTGAAACATAAAAATGAGTATTTAGTTCTGTGGGGTTTTAGGTAAGACATTCAAAATATGAGGCAATATGCTGCATTATTCACAATAGCCAAGATAAGTAATGTAAGTATTCATCAATAGATGAAACTATCAAGAAGATGTTACACACACACAAACACACACACAAACAAATAAACAACAAGCACCTATATAGCATTATATCATTTATATGTGGAATATTAAAAATGGAAACAGTCAAACTCATTCCAACACAGAGTAGAAAAGTATTTCCAGGGATTCAGGGTTAGAGGAAATAGAGTTTGGTAAAATGGTACAAACATTGAACAATGACATCAATAACATCTGAGGATATTTAATGTAAAAAACAAGCAAACACACCAAAAGTTTAAGGTCCTCTAAAACAAGAAATCTAGAAAACTGTACAGCCTCGAGGATCCCAATGAGGCATGACATGATGACTAAAATTTAATATGGTATCCTGGATGGCATCCTATGGCAGAAAAATCACATTAAGTAAAAACTAAGCAAATATAAATAAAATATAGATTTCAATACAGTAGAACCTCACTTGAATTTAATTTATTTCAGAAGGCTGTTTGAGAAGTGATTTGTTCAAAAACTAAATCAGCCTTAACCAGTATGTCTTAGTGGATAGAGCATCAGCCTGTGGACTGAAGGCTCCTGGGTTTTATTCCGGTTAAAGTCACATGTCTGGGTTGTGGTCTCAGTCCCCAGTATAGTGCATGCAGGAGGCAGCCGATCAGTTATTCTCAAGTATCACTGATGCTTCTATCTCTCCCTCTGATTTCCTCTTTTGAAATCAATCTATACTAATAAAAGAGTGATATGCTAATTAGGCCAGGAGACCTTGCAGAGACCTTCCTGACAAAGCCAGGGACTTATATGGCCTGCAAAATGCCTCCAGGCCCTCACCCAGGTCAGCCCACTGCCTGGCTCAGGTTGCCCCACCCCCAGCAGGGACCCCTACTACATTAGGGGGCTGGCCGTCCTGCAAACTGCCCCAGGCCCCTCACCCATGCTTCCCACTCCCCAGCGGGGAACCCCACCCTGATAGGGACATGGCCAGCCTGCAAATGGCCCTCAGCGCCTTGCATGTTGGCCACGCCCCTCAGCAGAGATGCCCCCACCCCAATGGAGGCATAACCAGCCTGCAAATGGCCCTCAGTCCCTTTTTCAGGCTGGCTCTGTCCCCAGCAGAGACCCTTCCACTACAATAGGGGCATGGCTGGCCAGCAAACCACCCCAGGTCCCTCACCCAGGTTGGCCCCACCCCTCAAAGGGACCCCATTCTGATCCTGGACCCCCTAAAAGGCAGACCAGCTAGCTCTCACCCATGTACCAGGCCTCTATCTATACTAATAACAGGGTAATATACTAATTAGAACGGACAAAGCCATGGTGGTGGGACCAAGGCAGAGGGAGTTAGGGGTAATCAGGCCAGCAGGGGAGGGCAGTTATAGGGGATCTAGCCAGCAGGGGAGAGCAATTAGGGGGATAAAACCGGCAAAGGAGATCAGTTAGGGGGATCAGGCCTGCAGGCAAGTGCGCTATTAAGAGCCAGCAGTCCTGGATTGTGAGAGAGATGTCGGACTTCCCCTGAGATTAGAAAGTGTGCAGGCCAGGCTGAGGGACACCCCTACCCCTGCTGTGCGCTGGGCCTCTAGTAGAAATATTTTAAAAAATCAAATAATTTTTTTCCATTAGACATACACTGAGTGGCCAGATTTATTATGACCATCTGACGTTTGTAGGCAAATTAGCTATAATTTCCTGCTGAGGTTGCTAGAGGGCCAGATCATTATAAAGGTCTGAATAGCACAACATACCTAAGTATCATTGCTGATCAAGTTCATCCTATCATGTTGATGGCGTATCCCAATGGAGATGGCTTCTTCCAACAAGACAATGTGCCATGCCACGGTGCTCCTTTTGAGCAGGAGTGCTTTCAAGAACATGAGGGAGACTTTACCTTGCTTAGCTGGCCCCCACAATCACCAGATCTCAATCCAATTGAGCATTTGTGGGATGAAGTTAAAAGAGCCATCAGGCAGCTGGATCCACAACCATCAAATCTCACAGAACTGGACAGTGCTATTCATCAGCCCTGGTGTCAGATTCCTCACATCACCTTTCAACATCTCATGGAGTCAATGCCAAGAAGAATCGCCACAGTATCCAAGGCAAAAGGTGGCCCAACAAAGTGTTGATGGGTGATCATAATAATCTGGCCATTCAGTGTATATGTAAATTGAATGAATCCATCCCAGACACACAAAAGATTCACTGTTTTAACTTTCTTTTATAAAAGTACCTGGCTAATGTATTATTTAATCTAAAAAAATACATGTTTTCTTAACTTTATGGAACCACCCCCTGCTAGACTTAAATGAATCACACTCAGCACTCCTTTCAGGGGTATGCTTCAGGTGGTCAGAAGGCACCATTCTCACCTTTCCTCAAATCATTGCTTCCCCAATGCTATCACTGGCTAACTACTTTTCTTTTTTTATTGTTTAATGTATTAAAAACCATAGTACATATGTCTCCTTTTTCTACCAGTGACCTCCCCACGGTCTCCCCTCTACTTTGACACATGCCCTGACACCCACAGTATGTGTCTATTGGTTATCCTTATATGCATACATACAAGCTCTTTGATTGATCTCTTTCATTTATCTAAATCAACAACAATTTTTCTACCTCTTCAGTTGCCTGTGACTGTTTTGTGAGCACCTCCACAGCCAAGGACACATAAACATCCTTGATGGCTACTTACGTTTTAAAATTGTGCTAATCATAGATTTTGCCAGCAACTAAGATACTCTCTCCTTTGTTGCATGAGAGGTACTTTGTGTCATGCAGAGGTGTGAGCATGAAAGGGTTGTCAGGTCAAGAACTGAAATTTTATTATACAACTGGTAGTTTTTCCTTGAAGAGCTTGGTCTAGAACCAAATTGTTTGATAAAGGAGAGGTTGGAGAACTGAGGTTTGACTTTAACTGTTTCACTACATGTAAAAATTGCACCATAACAATGTAAGATATTAATAATATGGAAATTGGGTATGGGGTATATGGGTATAATCTTCACAATTATTCTGTAAATCTAAAACTATTCTTAAAAAAAAAACACGTTAAAACAACACAAAAATACTAAGTACGGATACTATGTGGGGGATAATAGAATGGACCACTGAATGGATGGAAAGGGAGTAATAGGAAATGACTAGAGGAAACAACACCTCCTGCCATATACTGGACAATAATTGAATTAGAGGAACTGAGGGAGTGAGAAGTCAGTTTGGGAAACATTTTAGGCAGTATTGTGGAAGCTCCACTTTCTCCCACAACAACATTTGAGTCTTCTGTGTCCACTGCCAGCTCCCCCTCCTGGATGGTCAAGCTGAGACTTTGTGATGTCAAGCCATACCATGGCGACCACTGACTGTTGGCCAATCAGAGATAAAGAGTGTGGCTCCTCATTGACCTGTTTATAGAGGCCTGGAGCCTTGGAGTGGTGTCTGTTGCTACAACAAAGCCAAAGTTACTAAGAAAAAACTGTGGCCTAGTTTAGAAAAGGAATCAGACTCAACCACAAGGATGGACCAAGGAACTTCAAGTACTAAAGTGAATTGGAAATCTGCTTCCCAACTTGATAACAAAGAAAATGATAAGGTCAAACTCCCCTTCTCATATGCTTCCTCTTCTTCCCCAATAATTCCTCACCCAAGACACTGGCCTTGCTCTTTATTGGCACAGACACTTCCTCAATCAATCCATTGTCATTCTATTACATACCCCTTTCCCAATCATTGTCCAAATTCTGCCTCAAAACCAACAATGTCTTTCTGGGTTTAACTTGTTTCCCAACTAGATAATGAAATTAATGGTGAAGGTAAATTCGGTCCTTAAACAGAGAAATGAAAAGAATGAGAAAGACAGAAAGAATCAGATAATTGCATTTTAATCCACAAAGGTTAGAAAACCTCCAGTATGCAAGCCAACTAATGAAGAAGAAGTGCTGGAGTGTTCTTCTACCACAAGTGATGCCCAGGGCCTCCCAGAAGAAGACCCTTAAGTATGTGTAGTCTCTCTACAAGAAATGCTTACAAAATGGTCATTATGAGGACATCAATGCATAAATGGTGTCCTTGAATAAATACTAGCATGCATATAAAGGAAAAGTGTTTGTATTTCTTTGTGTTCTCTGATGATGGCGAAGAAACAATGGACAGGACAGGTATGGGAGAAAGGAGAGAAGCAGCATTCTACAATTTGGGCACCAGACCAGCCAGTCTCATTAGCCAGACACTGAGAATAAGGACTATGTGAAGACCAAATATTAATTTTTTCCTTAACACTTTATCATACAGGTAAGAAAGGAAAGGAGTTGGTGGTTTTGCTTGTGTTTGGCACTAAGGGAGTGGTCTTTGCAGTTGAGATGTGGTGTGAGCTGTGGAGCAGAGTGTTGTGTAAGGATTGGCAGTGTGTAATAATAAATCTGATTCCAGTTCAGATGTTAGACTTCTGATAGATTTAAGCCTCATCCCTTTCTCTTCACCATCCAGCCCACATCAGGACAAGCAATAAAAAAGGGACAAATTTGCCTAAATTTAATCATGAGAACTATTCTGTTGCCTAAATTTCCTATAGCCAAAGCACTCATTATTTTCTAGTGCATAATGACAATCGCGCACAATGACTGGTAATTTTTTTTAAAACTAATCATCAGCTTGATAAAATGTTTCCTGGTGGACCTCATTCCCTACTTCTAAATTAACACCTTTCACCCTGGTTGAACAACGGCCCAATGTAAATGAAAATATGGCCTTCACAGGTATACTCCCATTATATGAGACTTATTAGAGAAAGAATAATCATCCCTTTTGTTTCTGAATTTAACAGCAGGATTTGACTTGCTCTTCAACCTGTAAAACATGATTGATGCCTCATTGTGAATTTTCAGATCATTAATGTCATGGTCCACCCATAAGGGATAATATTATTAAAATTGCTAATTGTACACAAAGAAACTGGTAAATAATTAGCAGTCATAGCTAAGTAGTTGACTGACATGTTCTATTCAATGGATATTTCAACAGGCTGTAGCTACAGGTAATTTCACCTTTAGAGACATCATACACTTTTATTTGGGTACTCAGTAGGATACCTCTCCAGTCCTGTTCTCTCATTATCTTTGCAGACAGTATCTTCACCACATCTAGCTGACCAAATTAGTCAGTTTAGCAAATTAACATAAAGTGCCAGGAGTCCTCCTTTAAGTAGTCCTAAATCAAGTTTCTCAAACTAGACCTATTTGTGAGTCTCAGATTGAATCAAATGTCTCAGTTCCAAATTAAATTGTTACTGACACTGTGTTTACCTTATGAACACTTGATGCATCTTAACCAGTTGTTGGTCCCCTTTCTATATAGAGCTTGTTCAGTTAATCTGTACAATGTACAAGTCCATTGGGTCACTGATGAAGGAAGAGCAGTTACTATGTGGGATGCTAATGTCACACACCTGAAGACAGAAGACTCGCTAGGACCTTGCAAAGTCTTTCTGTTGTTGCTTCCCCCCTCCCTGTATCATCTCCTCCTCCTCCTCCTCCTCCTCCTCCTCCTCCTCCTCCTCTCACTCTCCTCCTCTTCCTCC
>PVJC01042448.1:0-14871 GCA_004026665.1 Murina feae
TTCATAGGAAAAGTTATGGTAGATCATAGTGTCAGAAATTGGTAGGGGGAAATACATGTATTACACATAAAAATATATTACACATAGGGTATTTTCATGGCCTGGTATGTATATAGTTAACATAAATGCATTTCTGTCCTGGGAGAAAGATGTGATATTTTGTCTCCTTTGTTCTTTCTACCTAAGATTGGTGTATTGAGTACTTCACATGTTGTTTTATTATGATGCACAAGACATCCTTATACATTTTTTACTTTATTTAATTTGGGGCTTTGGATTTTATAGTTTTGATTGATAGATCTCTTCCCAAGAACATGTATAATGTATAATGCTGAAGAAAGAGAATCATAAATGCAGTGATATGTGTGTGTGTGCGTGCGTGTGTAATTTTAAGAGGGAAACTAATTTCCTCTTTCCTAAAGCAGAAGTGTGTACAGATTAAGGAAAGGACCTTTCTAAATAGGCAGAGTACATGACTGCCTATGTGTCTAGCTTTCTGTCTGGTAAGTTTGGTGAATGACGGCTAAACGTTTGAAGACTGGATAGGCAACCAACATAACCCGTTATACTGCCTGTCTCTTTAGTATTGTCTTCAAAGAATTTAAATATTAATTCTGTCATCCCACATTTCATCCTTCACAAATGATTTGTGTGTCCATGAGTTGAAGATTGAGACACTAATGTCCCATCAATTTACAAATGGATAACATTAGAGGAAGATGCCCTGAAGTAAGGTGTACCTGGTAAGATCTCAAAGGTGACTTCTTCCATGTTTGGAAAGACAGATACCAGTACTTACAAGCTATGTGCACACTTCGAAGAATTTAGCATTTTGTCTATCCTTTAAACTCTGTTTTTAAAATATTTGCTCATTGTTTATTTAGAGACAATGGTGGATATTATAGTCTATTAAAACTGTAAAAGGACCACTAGTATGTAAGCCAGCTATTGTCATGCAATTACAACCCACTGGTGACCTCATATCCCCATACTTAGCAATTTTTTGAACCACTTCTTCTCAACAATTTACAGTTTACCTGGAAAGGGCATAAAGTAAACAATATTTTTTCTGTCTTCTAAGTTTCCAGTGACATATTAATGCCTTTGGGATATTTTATGGCTCTGGGCAACTGTTCCTTAACCCAGGTCAGTCAACAAAATAAAGACCAAATTGCTTTATATGGGAATCAATAGCCTTCAAAATCTGTCTCCATTTATATTTCTAAATTAATTTTCTGTTCCTAATCCATCTTGCACCCTTGGCCTTAGCAATTTTTAACATTATGTTTGGTTGGTCTTCTGTTGTTCTTTTAACTAGTTGTTTTCTCGTGCTTTCATCTTTTTTGGACCTACAAGGTCCTAGCCTTGGAATACTGGTACCCCTATAGTTTACCGCGAAAAATATTCAATTTAAAGTGACAACTTTGAACAGTTTCTGCAAGTGTACACCTCCTTGACAGTGTGAGTTTGACTTTTTACTCGGCTTTTTTCTTACCTTATATATACCCCTATAACAGCAGATAGTAAAATGTTCTTTATACTTAATTTACTTGTCTCTTTGAAGAAGACTACTATTTTTGTAAATTATCTTTATATTCCCATCAGCTACTATCTAATTGGTGCTCAATAAATATAAATGAATCATGTTTGCTGATGGCTGACCTTGACTTGAGAATATTTAATAATTGAGTGGTTGGAGATTCGAAAGAAATCCTTGAAAACATTACAGAAATTGTCAATCCCAATGCTAGCCTTGTGTGCAATAAATCCTTGCCTAGGTTATCATCTGCTCCTAGGTATTTGAAACTACTATAAAGACTTTTTTGATATATATTGTGTATTAGAATCATATCTATAGGGAACAGCTTTTCCCTTTTGTACTGTATTACTTCTTGTACTATAATGAAAGAACAGATGGCTCAAAATCTAAAATTTCATAATGTCCTCAATAAATTTATAATTTATTAGACTTTTATTTTTCTTTGTTTTGTAATTTCTTTTTATATTATGAAGTCTTCTAAATTAAAAACATTTTGATTGACTTCTACTGAATTTCACCTATAAAGGTATAAATAATGAGAAAGATGCTGCAAGAGCTGTATGTGTTGAGTACAATAAAGCCTCATAACCAAATTATGTTTATCTGCAGTTGTAAAAACACAAGATTTATATTCCCTGATTTGCATGATTTTAGAACCATTTGGGAATATATAAAATATTACCAGATGAAAGATAGCTCTTAGATGAGTTCAACAGCATGTTAGACACATATTTTTTACAGGAAGGAGCGTCTCCTTCTTTTGAAAAGTGAAATACCATGCAATGCCCTCAAACTGTTCATATTTCAAACGTTAACCTGGTAACTCCTGGTTCCAAAGGACATGATTAAAGCTCTTCAGAACAGCAAGGGCTGGCAGAATAAATCCCCATTCCTACTTTAGTGGTTGTACTTACATGGCATAATCACACTTACTAAGATATCTGTCTGTGGAGAATTTATCATAAAATATTGCATTTTTACCTCTGCTGGAGGTCTGGGTATCTATTAGGAATTTAAGTAAGACCTTGGATGATAGTTTTCTTCCTTCGAGAACTGAGTTTTTCCCTCCAGCCTAAGGTAATTTATTGGGATAAATTTTGTTATGAGATGCCATAAATACAAACAACTTAAGGTTTAAAAAACAAAATGAGTTTCAGAGTTGGGGAATAGGGTACACTAGAATCCAGACTGATTAATTTACATCTGCAACATAAGTAACTTCATCTGTCAGCCTTTGGTTTTCTGTAATTACAGCATATGAAAGGCTCAGTGACTCTCCCTGCCACTCATCCTCCACCTACACACATCCTTTCAGGCAATGCCTGCTTCTTGCTCTTGAAGGAATGACTTCTTGCTTCTCTCTTTTCCCTGGATGACATCTACTCACCCCTCATTGTGAAGTCCACTTATTGTCTACCCTAGGAAGCCTCCCCACAGTCAGCTTAGGTACATGATTTTGGTTCAGTCTTCAGAATATTTTGTGAATATCTATTTCCACATTTAACAGTTGAATTATAACTGTGTTTTATTTTCATATATCTCAGCAATTATACTTTGAACTCTTTGAGGGCTAGACTGTGTCTTCATAGGAAGTAATCAATATAAATTTGTTAGCTGAATGGCAAACTGAGCAATGTCAAATAGAATGGGAATTGATCCCTAGCCAAGTGCATTATACTTAAACAACTCTGATAACTGGGTCAACTGGCTTCATTTCTTCTGCTAAACTATAATTTTAATATGATAAAGTTATGAATTCTACACAAATAGAAAATAAATACTAGTCAAAGTTTTTGTTTATGAACCAATGTGTGGACTTTAAGATGTTAAAACTGGGCTAAGGTGCACTTAAGGAGTTAAGTATATAGTTAGTATTTGAAAATGTATATCAAATACTATTTTGGGCTGAGACATAAAGCTGTGAATATCTAACAGAGAAATAAACCATAGACTTTCAGGCTATCTGTTCCACTGGACAGAAATTGGTTTCATATTCAATATAGGAAACTCAATTTATGAGAGCATCTCTATTAGACAAAAACATTTGAGTCTCTTAATCTCAGCCCCCGCAGAAGTGTCACATGACCTAGTAAACAGAAAAGAAAGCCCAACCTTGCATTGAGCTAGTGCAATAATCTAGTTTATCTATCTTCAAGTTCAGGTCATTTTACTGGCACTTCTTGTTGTTTAAGTAGAGGGTTTCAAAATCAAATGGCAATACACAGCAGAAGACAGCAGAGGCAGTGACATGAGGTGGGCCTTTATACATTTGGAACCCAGCATTTTCTAATATGCTGGTGTTTCAGAGATTCCTGATATCAGAATTAGAGTGTAAAAACTCCCAATGTTAATATGTTGGTAGCCAATGAAAAACATTTTAAAACATTGGACCAAATTATCCCGTGTGTGGTTTGTGAAGACGGAGAACAACCAGTCTGAGATGCCTGTGGCAGAATCTCACGAGAAGCTTCCCTGCGGAAACTGGATCTCATAAATTGCATTCTATCTGGGCACACATGGCAGAGTTTATTTTTCCTTGTCCTTCAGGAAACAACTCTGCTCTGAAAATGTGTGAGAGATAAAGTATGCCCTAACAAATGTTTCTCGGCCCTTTCTTAGTACGTGTTGGTGATGACAATCTCTTACCGCGCTTTTTCTAATAAAGCAGTATCTGAAAATGTCCAAAACTCCACGGTCCCCATGGAATCAATTAACCATAGGGAAATTTCAAGTCTCTAAGAGATATAGTTGTGTAATTTTAGTATGTTGGGTTTTTAAAAATAAGTTTTCATTGATTTTTTTTTTAAAGAGAAAAGAAGGGAGGGGGAGAGAGAGAGAGAGAGAGAGAGAGAGAGAGAGAGAGAGAGAGAGAGAGAGGTTGCCTGCTTCCTGCTGATCCCCTGCTTAGATCTAGCCCACACTCCTGTCAAGGGCCCTGACAAGGAATAAGACTAAGTGCATGGGGTGAATTCCCATTGAACTGAGCCATGCCAGCCAGGGTTTATTTAATATGTTTTAAGAATTTTATATGTTTCCCAGGAAATCAGAGAAGGAAAATTTTTTGGAGCATGACTCAATTTTCCCCCCTCATAATTTTATTTGAGAAAGATATATATGTTAATATCTAGGAGCACGACTTAGTGGATGTCAATTACAAATGGTCTGCAGTGTATAAATTTCATTAGCATTCCAGAAATGAGTTAGAGCTGCTGCTACGTAATGGTTCTTAGATTTAATCACATAATAAGACACATGGAACCTCTAGGACTCTTTTTGAAAGATCATTTAAAACTCAAGATGTGAAATTAACTATAAGCTATATGTAACATTGCTGATTCAGAAATAATCTTAGTCTATATTTTATTATAAATACGCAAGTTTTCTGAAGTTTTGGAGATTTATGGGATAAAAATAGAGACTATCCACTATGACTTAAATTATCCAAATTGTACAATTTAAAAATATTTTCATTAATTTTTATTTGTTTCTTAGTAGAAATAAAAATACAGAGAAAGGAAATCACTCAGGAATAGGATCTAAGGCATATATGTATTAAACACAGTTCTCAAGATGGACAGTTTTCTGCGTATTTGCTTTTCCCAGTTAACTAAGAGTTTCAAGCACTTTATTTTAAGTCACTGGTGCTCCTGGAATAGCTTTATTTTAAAAACAAAGTACTTATTTTAAAAATATACTCTACTGTCTAATGAAATTAGACATATACTCTGGTGTGTGGGGCTTGGAAGGAGAGTGTTTGTATGTGTGCGTGCTTATTTTAAATTATCTAATTCATTATATGAACTACCCTATTGTATTTACAAGCTGCATTAAGTAAATACCAGATCTCAGGACTCTTTTTCTCCATCTTTGTGGTAGCTTCTCTCCAAGATGGCCCCTGTGTACTTTCTGGTCCTAAACGTTACAAGGGTCTGGCCCTGCCACTTTGTATTTTGGGGATTCCTGAAACCCCGTATAAGAAATCTGATCATTCTGTGGGAGAGACCACATGAAGCAAACAGTATAATGAGAAGCATGTAAAAAACTAAAAAAATATAAAGAGAAGCATGTGTGCCAAAGCACTAAGTATATGGAGATACGTTTTTGGATGTCTCAGATCTGCTAAATCATGTTCAAATTCCTGACCAACAGACTCATGAAAAGTCATAAAATGGTTGTAATTTGAAGCTTTTAAATTTTGCATATGTTGTTTTGCAGCAATAACCAAAACAATCTATTTTCCTCAAAATAAAAGTCCACGTTTACTGACACACCATTAGAGATCATTTATTTCAGCATCAGAAAGCTCTTTTGGAATTTGTCTAGGAAAACAACATACTATAGGTAAATTTTAAAATGCCTCCATCTTATTTTACTACTAGAGGCCTGATGCTTCCCTCTCGCACCCTAGACCCAGGCTTCCTTTGCAACTCTAGCTTTGTCTGGAAGGTCATCCAGAAGGAAGTCTAGTCTAATTAGCATATTATTCTTTTATTATTCTACTAGGGGCCCGGTGCACAAAAATTTGTGCACTCAGGGGGTGGGGGTCCCTCAGCCCGGCCTATGCCCTCTTGCAGTCTGGGACACCTCGGGGGAGATGTCCACCTGCTGGCATGCCTGGCCAGCCTGGGTGAGGGGCTGAGAGCCATTTTCAGGCTGCCCACAGCCCCTTCAGGGTTCGTGCACTGGGGGGTGGGAAGGTTGGTGAGTGCAGGCCTGGACGTTTCCCACCAGAGGGCCCACGATTGCACACGCCTGGTGGGCCCACACCACTGAGGGGACACACCTGGCGCAGAGTTGGGTGGCAAGCCAGGGGCGGACGCTGGTGCAGGATCCCTCGGTGGGGCCCTGCTGCTGGGCAAACACACCTGGGGTGGAGCTGGGCAGTGAACTGGCTTCGGATTCTCCGCACTGTGCAGCAGACGCTCCCGCATGCCCTGTGGAGGCCCCTGGGGGGTGGATGAAGGTAGCGGACCCTGGATGGGTGCTCCCGCACACCCCCGAGGAGGCCCCTGGGGCAGAGCCAGGCAGCAGACTCAGGAAAGGAGTTCCTGGACACCCCATGGAGGCCCCCAGGGCAGAGGCAGGCAGTGGACCCAGAACGGCTGCTCCTGCACACCCTGCAGAGGCCCCGTGCTCCTGCATGCCCTGGGGAGGCCCCAGGGGGTGGAGCCAGGCAGCAGACCCAGGACAGCTGCTCCTGGACGCCTCGAGGAGGCCCCAGGCCAGACCCCCCTCCCACTGAGCTGACACACCTGGCACAGTTATGCCAGCCGGCCGTGGAGGCTCCCAGTGTAGAGCCGCCCTGCCAGCCTCCATCTTGGCTGGGTTAATTTGCATACAGCCTCTCTGATTGTCTGGTGGGCGTGGCTGTGAGCAGAGGCTCAGCCAGCCTAGGCAGGCAGTTACAACAGAAGACTTTGGCTGTTGGCCTCCATCTTGGCTGGGTTAATTTGCATACAGCCGCTCTGATTGGCTGGTGGGCGTGGCCATGAGCAGAGGTTCAGCCAGCCTAGGCAGGCAGTTGCAACAGAAGCCTTTGTTTGTGGCTGGGTTAATTTGCATATAGCCGCTCTGATTGGCTGGTAGTAACGGTCAAATTTGCATGTTTCTCTTTTATTATATTAGACTAGGGGCCTGGTGCACAAAAATTTGTGTACTCGGGGTGTCCCTCAGCCCAATCTGTGCCCTCTCGCAGCCTGGGACCCCTCAGGGGATGTCCACCTGCTGGCTTTCTTGGCCAGCCTGAGTGAGGGGCTGAGGGCCGTTTTCAGGCTGCCCACAGTCCCTTCAAGGTTCGAGTCCCTACTGGGCTACCTGGCCAGCCTGGGTGAGGAGCTGCGGGCCGTTTACAGGCTTTCAGGCTGCCCACAGCTCCCATTGACCCAAGGTCCCAGCGAGGCTGGCTGGAATCAGGTTTCTGGGGTTTGCTTATCTTCTATAATTGAAACACTATTGCTTTGAGCCGAGGCCTAGGCAGGGAAGGAAGCCTCCTGTTTGTTTCAGCTCCGTGGCTTCTATAATTGAAACATTGTGACCGTGAGCAGAGGCTCAGCCAGCCTTGGCAGGCAGTTGCAATGGAAGCCTGCTGTTTACTCTAGCTCCATGGCTGCCAGCCGCCATCTTGGCTGGGTTAATTTGCATACAGCTGCTCTTATTGGCTGGTGGGTGTGGCTTGGCTGGTAGGCGTGATTTAGGCATCCCAGAGAGACGTTAATTTGCATATTACTCTTTTATTAGATTAGACTAGTGGCCCGGTGCACATTAAAAGGAAATTAATTAGAGGAAATATTTTAATATTGCTATTTGCCCTTTCTCTATAATAAAAGTGTGAGTGATAAAAGGAAATGAGAACCATGTATATGAATAATATAGTTTTATTAATAAACCATAATAAAATAATATAACAACAAACTCATGATATAAAAACAACATAGATGCAAATAATGACTGATAAAGTGATTAAACTTATACTAATATCTCCCTGTATACCACATTAACAGTGAAAACACTTTCAGAGTGCTTGACTAATTTCCCTTGGGATAAAGTATTTACAACTTTAACATCACATGCTCTTCAAACTCAAGAGAAAGTAACATGTAACTGACCATGTGCGAAAACGAGTTCAGGTAGGAATATTCCTACTCTGTCTAGAGTTTGTCCTTGTGATTTATTAATAGTCATTGCAAATGCTGGCATCACAGGAAACTGTCATCGAATTAACTTAAATGGGAGCCCAGGGTCAGAAGGGGACAAATCAATTCTTGGAATCAGAACAACCTCTCCCTCTGCAGATCCGGTTAATACTTCAGCTTCGATAATGTTAGGTTGTAATCTTTTGATAATAAATCTGGTACCACTTACTATTAAGATTTCTCAATAGCATGATGATTGCACCCACTTTCAGTCTTAATTTATGACACGGCATTCCCAAAGGAGTAATACTATTTAGAAATTCGATGGGAAATTTTTCTTTTCAGCATCATCTGTAGAGTCAACCAAATCATCACTCAAATATGTGTGAAAATCTCCATCGAGTATATCCAGAATTTCTTCATTTAATTTTTGAACGTGCTCATTTTTTTGGACAAAGAATTGCACATTTAGGTATATTTTTAATATTATCTATAAATATATTATTCCCAAAGGTGACTTCAATAATAGATCCATTACAAATCATCTCACAGGGAATTTCAATAATATCCTTTCTTAAATGAAAATTGCTATCGTTTGCCATCTCCAAGTTTTATTAACCATTCACTATAAGCAGAATCCTCTGATCTCATATTTGTTTTAAGAGACAACTTTCTGAAACATCCCCAAACATCACAGTACTTTAAACTCGTTTGTACTATGGCCGATTGCATAGCATGCAACACAATACTGAGATATTGTTGAAAATCCCCTCTGAGAAGGAGAACTTTCCCACCAAATACAACATTCAAATTTATAATTCCACTTAGTAATCTGTCTATGGCGTTTATAGCATGACTGGATGCCATGGTGCATTCATCAATAATAAGAAGTTGGGTCTTTTTAATGGTTTTAGCAACTTTGCTCTTTATAACGAGTCTAGAAATTGAAGTTTCATTTAATAGAATTGGTCATTTATATTGGGAATGAAAAGTTCTTCCACCAAGAAGTAAATTTGCAGCAATTCCTGTAGATGCTGTGGGTAAAACAGTACCGCCATGACCTTTAATATAATGTATTAAAACTTTATAAAGATATGTTTTTCCACTACCGCCTGGGCCATCCAAGAAAAAGCATTTGGGGTGTACAGTTTGATCTTCGATGGCTGAAGTTATAGTCTGAAAGGCTGTTCATCATTCAGAGAACTGTTCATCATTCAGAGAATTTATCAAAACCTGTGCCAGTCATCACTCATATGATTCATCACATGTATTTGTATTCATTAATAAAGGACAGTCTGGAAGTGTGAAATGTGAACATTTCATTCCATGTAATGTGAATACCTCCTGAATTTCATTAAGGGCATGTGTTTCACAGTTTGCCTCCCCGGGTGGTGTCTGGTGCTGCCTGCCCCATGTCCCCTGTCACAGATCTGGGGCCCAGACACTGCGGGTGGCATCTGGCACTGCCCATTCCGCCTCCCCTATCCCCAATCTGGGGCCTGGACCCCGTGGGTGGTGTCTGGCGCTGCCTGCTCCATCTCCCAGGGTGGCATCTGGCACTGCCTGCTCCACCTCCTTGGGGCCCAGATGGGAGGCCTGGACCCTGCGGTGGCACCTAGTGCTGCCCACTCTGCCTCCTTCGGTTCCAGATCAGATGCCCGGACTCTGCAGTGGTGCCTGGTGCTACCTGCCCCTTGTCCCCCATCCCTGAATTGGGGCCTGGATCCTGGTGGGTGGAGTTGCCTGCTCCGCCTCCCCGGGTGGTGTCTGTCTCTGCCTGCCCCACCTCCCCTGTCCCTGATCTGGGGCCAGGACCCCACGGGTGGCATCTGGAGCTGCCCACTGCTCCTCCCTGGGACCCTGATCAGGGCCTGGACTCCACAGGCATCTGCACTGCCTGCTCTGCATCCCTGGGTCTCAGATTGGAGGCCTAGAGCCCACAGATGGTGTCTGGCACTGCACAGCTTGCCTGCAGTAGGCAAATTTAACTGCCATCTTTGTTGGGTTAATTTGCATATTTGCTCCTGATTGGTTGGTGGGTGTGGCTTGTGGGTGTGGCTTGTGGGTGTAATGGAGCAAGGGTCAATTTGCATATTACTCTTTTATTATATTAGACTAGTAGATAGTGCTTGATTGGTCAGACTTGTCACTTGCTTTTTCTACCTTCTTGCACACCAAGTGAACCTGTTTTTGCCAAAATTCTCTGTCATCTCCTCATTGGAAATCCAATGGATGTATTTAAGGGAATAACTTATTTGACATTTGTGTGGAACTGGACATTTTCCTTCATTTCCATATTTGGAAATATCTCTCTTAATTTCTTCTTCATTTGTCCAGCTTTTCTCAGGTCCTTTTTGAATCTGCCTTTTCTAGAGAATGTTGGTATTTCCCAAAGGTCCATTCACTCTCTTTTCACCCACATGTTCTTCTCAAATAATTTTACTTAGGCCCATGGCTTCAACCACATATTGTTCTCTTCCCAAATTCCATGTCCATTCTAGTCCCCTCTACTAAGCTCCAGAACCATATACACAGTTGCCTACAGAATGAGTTTGTCAGAATTTACTCCAGGATCATGAAACCAACCTACCAAACAGAATGAATTCTCATCTCACCATGTCACAGGCAGATTCCAAAATCTGCTCCAGTCCTGTACTGAAAACTTGGAAATAGAGCACCCAGTCACATAAGCCAGGCACCACGGTTCATTCTTGACCCCTCTCCCTTCCCTCTTCCTTTATGGAGCCTTTACTCTGTGGCTCCCATTTGAAATTTTCACCCAAGCTTTAACTTTAGCAATTGGCTCCATTTCTACCTGACAACTCCTGAAAACACAATTTGGGTTTTGGCAGAGAATGTGCAATAGTTAACAGTTGAGTTATGCCTTGTGTGTGTGACTGTCTGGAGTCTCCAACCAGCCCCTGATAGATGGCTGAGGGAAGAGGAAGCATAAGAGCTAAGGGATAGGGAAGATCCTCTGGTAGGTGTCCTGTGTCTAGTAGTACACATGCCAACCTCTAGAGGACCTGGTTAGTGTAGGAACAGGAAGCTGCACTGGAGAGTTTATCAGAATCAACTACTCATAACAAATTACTAGCACCTGTTCTGTGTGCAATCAAAGTGGCCCCATGTACGGGGGCTTCTGGGGGCAGGGTTGTTAGAAGAAAATGATAGTTTTAATCTATTTTAAACTTACTCTAAAAAATCAATGACAAATCAATTATACTTTCACTTTGTACTTAGTCATTTTTTGCAAATAAATCATTCAACCTGTAATTTCAATTTGTTTGAAATTACAACTGGCTCCTCAAAACTCAAAGCTAAGTGTAACTGTCAAGCTTGCTGGCCCTTGGGATATTCTCCAATATTGTCCTGTAACATAATATATCACCTATCATTCTCCAATATTGTCCTGTAACGTAATATATCACCTATCAAGTCTAGCATTATATTACCTCCAGAATAGATCTAATATTCTTCATCTTTATTTAAGCCCTGTATAATCCAACTCCAATTAATTGAATAATTTCATAAATAACACTTCTGCTTCCAGTCCTGACCATCATCTGTAAGTCAGTTCATCATTAGAGATGCATCCAAAAGGTAAATCTATTTGTGTGACCATCCCTCCCCTTGTCACCTGAATCCACCCCAAAGCCACACTATGCCCTTTAGCTCTCTCTAGGATAAAATTTGAAGTTCAAAAGTATTTTGAAAGACAGACAAGACTGAATCCAGTTAGTCCCTGGCCTATATTTCCACTCTCCAGACACTATCCCTATCTCCAGTTCACTCCCCACCCCTCATACACATCTCCCCGTCCATTCTGGTTAACTTCTGTGTTTCCCTCCAAACTCCACTGAGGCAGCACTGCAGTCAGTTTTTTCTGAGCCTCATTCAGGACTCAGGTACTCTGTTCATTCTGCTCCCCAAGCACATAGTGCTTCCTGAATTCCATTCCACTCCTGAGCTCATTGGCTCTCCTCTACCTGCCCTAGGCTGTTGGGAATCTAGCCTGTCTTACCCAGTGCTCATTATTACCTTGTCAATAACAGATGCATAATAAGTAGTAGTTTATTAGTCGATGAACAAGTAAGTCCCTTATCCTCTTGATAAAGTGTTTTATTTTATATTCTGAAACTATCCTTCAGAAAATATAGAACTCAATAAATGCTGTTCTAATTAAAATTGTAATAATAATAGTAATAAAGTTGATTTATCTCCAGGCTTATACTGTCAACACTTTGGTAGAATAAAAAATTACTTCTGAAGATCTGAAACTGAGGCTGAAAATCAGGAAAATCCATTCAGTGCAATTAGCAGGTGTGTACCAAAATATAAATAGAGCAATAATACAGGAAAAATAATTCTCTATTGCTTAATTCACTCAATTCATAGCAGTTACTGCTGAGTAAAAGCCATATGCACAATGAAATTTTGTATTTCTATAGAAAACAAAATATGCAAAAATTACTTGCAGATGTTTACTAAAAATAAAATATATCATCTTTATAAACATTTAATGTGGTATAAAAATAGCTTTCAACATAATTTCTCAGTTGTTCAAAATACATAAATGAGTACCCAGGGAGAGGATTAATAATTAAATACCATTACAATTGATCAATATTGTAAATAATTGCATGTGCTCTGTATGTCTTTCAAACTGAAGTCTAACTTAAAACTGAAAAATAAAAAAAGCCAAAGGAGATAAATCAGAGAGAAGCCCTTTCTAAAATTTTATCTTTCTTCTAAATCCTTTATAGAATTTCCAGTAGGAAAAATATAAAGTTAAATATTTGATGACTGTATTACAATCCAAAGTGAAATGTCAGGACTAACTTGGAGTTAATGTTCAAAACTAAAAGACAGATGGTGTCAGTGTATCAGAAGCTTGAGAAAAGTTCAAGGTTCTAAAAGTAATTATGTTTTTAAACAATTAATTAAATATATTTTCTGTTCTCCAGCTTTGGCAATGTGAACTCAGAGGAAATATATCTGTTGTTTTTTGAGCACTTTGAATTTTTTCTTGTATATACTAGTACATTCCATATTAAATTTTTATTTCTTTTCCAACAATTCTTTTGCGTTCAAGAAAATTTTATCATTTGGCTGAATTAATAAACTTGTTACTTTGTCTCATAAATTTGGATCTTGTTACTCCACTATTTCCTAAACATTGATTGCCCTTTAGTATTCAGATACTACAATGTGTACCATGTTAGCTGACATTTGCTAAATTAAAGACATTTATTTATACACTGTAGGCCCGGTGCACGAATTCTTGTCAAGTGGGGTCTGGCTAGCCTTCACTGATCATGGTTGATCAGGGCCTGCCAGCCAGGGGAA
Source organism: Murina feae (assembly GCA_004026665.1). Taxonomy (NCBI): domain Eukaryota; kingdom Metazoa; phylum Chordata; class Mammalia; order Chiroptera; family Vespertilionidae; genus Murina; species Murina feae. The sequence continues at coordinate 13,522 of PVJC01042448.1, forward strand.
GGGGACATGGAAGGTTGGCCAGCTGGCCCCATCCCCAATCAGGGTGGGAGGGGCCTATCAAGGGCTGGGAAGGCCAGGAGGAGGGGCCCCAGCCAGCCCCAGTGGCATCATAGCCACTGGTCGTCCCGCTTATTCCGTTTGTTCCAGTTGCTTGGCTTTTATATATAGAGATATGTGTACATACATAATTTTTGCATGTGATTTGAGAATTTTCCAATGTGTAGAATATGTCTACTTTACACAGTAAAATGGAGATTTTGAGTCATATTAATATAGTTATATATTAAAAAGCAAATACTGCCCTAACCGGCTCAGTGAATAGAGCGTTGGCCAGTGGACTGAAAGGTCTCCGGTTCAATTTTGGTCAAGGGCATGTACCTTGGTTGCGGGCACATTCCCAATAGGAGGTGTGTAGGAGGCAGCTGATCGATGTTTCTCTTTCATTGATGTTTCTAACTCTCTATCCATCTCCATTCCTCTCTGTAAAAAAATCAATAAAATATATTTTTTTAAAAAGCTAATACTGCCCAGCCAGTGTTGCTCAGTGGTTGAGTGTCGACTTATGAACTAGAAGGTCATGGTTCAATTCCTGAGTGGGGCACATACTTGAGTTGTGGTTTCAATCCCTAGTAAGGGGACTGCAGGAGGCAGCCGATCAATGATTCTCTCTCATCGTTAATGTTTCTATCTCTCTCTCCCTCTCCCTTCCTCTCTAAAATAATAAAAGTATATTTTTAAAGAGGTAAATGCACACATAATGTAGACTAGTTCTGGAGCACAACAGATTTTACCTGTTCACAATGAGATAAGTAGAGAAATTGGGCTTCAGGGTCTGGATATATTGCTATCAATTTCACATTGCTACAACATGGGTAACCTTGATCAATAGACATGTCCCTGAACAAGGCATAGTTCATTTTATATGATTGTGAAGTTCATCTACTGGTTGCAAATAGTATGACTGAATATGAATATCAGTCCTTGAGTAATTGAATAAAAACCCTGTTGTTTTTTTGCCTTTTTTTTTACCCAAAGCTAGTTGGAGAAACTATACTATAGTATAATTTCATAGCTATATTAGTAAATACCATCACTGTTCTATAAATTTATAATTCTAGCCCAGATTACTCTTTTGAACTTCACACTTAATCAGCCACCTATGTACTCCATAATTTCATTTGGATGTAAATGCCTTCCCATTTTAATATGTTAAAAAACAAATTCCTGACTCTCCCGTAAAATAAAATGAAACAGAAACTCACCTTTTACCAGTGCTCCCAGTCTCAGTCTGCTCAAGCTTCTATAATAGATTACCACAGTCCTGGTGGCTTAGACAACAAAAACTAATTT